>JAYESA010000005.1:123359113-123404113 GCA_036927795.1 Iris macrosiphon
CTATACACAACAAATCATTTAAATTTGGTGCATGAGAAAGCATGTGTATGCCCCAGATTTCTCTCCTCACCTGACATTGAACAGTTGGGAATTCAAGGAGATCTCGTACATTAATGGCACAGATTATGGCATGCAATTCAAAGTTTGGAATGATAATCATTATCATTAAAAATGATTTATTACTCCTCGTAACGGATGCCACATGTCATGTAGACCGTATCCTATATAGATATTCAGATCCGCTCTATGTGCTGAAGTTACTACACTTATCTATGCGTCGATGCATATGGTCATAAATAGTGAGTTTTACCCATAGCCTGCGCATGTTGTTAAAATATGAATGGCTATAAATAGCTTGGGACATGTGCTTCCCAAGCCATCGAAAGCTTCGATCTTTATCCTGCTTGCTGCCAAACTCTCCTCTCTAGTGTTCATAAGTCGGAGACAACAAGCTTCCCATCATTGCATCGGGTAGTCAACGGAACACAATGATTGCGTCTAGATCAGACTTCCACTGCTACACTTCCTCGGATTTTTTATTCTCAATGCTTGTACTTAAAATTTTGTTATATATGATTCTTTGTATTTCAAATGCAATAATCAAGTTTTTTTTGTAAACAAACTTAGTATAACTTTTGTTTATGGAAAAGAACATCTACTATACGAACCGTAAGAATCCTTAATTTCTTAGATAGAAGTTGATATCCAATTCCATATAGAGATACAACGGTAGATGCTTTGAACGAATGTGTTGCTTTTGAATTAAATAAAACTGATGTTGGAGAAGATGAAACAAGTATGTACCTACTAAAATGTTCCCAGTGAGCTTTGCTTCATTAGCATCCATCATAAAAACTTTTCATGCTTCTTCTTTTTCCCAGCATAGGGATGCTTTGCCTTTTGATCTTGATAAAACTGGTGGGCATGAGAAGATAGGGGTGGCCTATGTTGAAGTCTAGATGACATCATAGCATGAGCTATTGGTGCAACTTGAATCATCGATCGAGGACCGTTTCCTTGAATCATTGGTCTTGAAGTATTCCCTTGAATTATTGGTCGTGGTTATTGCTATGGATTTTACACTGCTGGTCTCACTATTGACTATTTTGGACATTGACCGACACAGTGACTTATTGATCCACACCCCAAATAAAGTCCATTAAGTTTTCTACAGTTACTTTTTACATGTTATGGCTTCATATAGTATCCACTGATAGGTAGTCCTCTTGATTGCTCACCTTAAGGACGCTTAGATGGTCCTTGCCACTTACTCCTTGAACATGAGGTTCCCACCTCCAGGGTTCTTTTTTGAGTTCTAGATCTAGATGATTGTTCTTCCTTCAATATTATCTCCTGACCTCGCATAGATTTAATCACTTTTAAGTAGATCTGGCACCGATATGGTACTACCTAGCTTTTAAGGTGGTTATCTAGTCCTTCTCGGAATCTAGCCACTTTTGTTTCTTCATTATCCACCCTATAGGGAGAAAATCGGATTAATTTGGTAAATTCTATAACATATTCATCTACTGTGAGTTTTTCTTTCTTCAGGTGGATGAATTTGTCGCTCCAACTCCATTCTGGATGATTTAGGAGAATTGTTCCTCAAATATCTTCTTGAACTCTTTCCGTCATACAATCTTATTTGATTCCTTCGGGTGGTTCACACTCCACCCTTCTTCCACAACGTCCTCCAATTTAATATGAATTTCGGATAGCATATTTTTAGGACTAATACTGTCACGACCCGCACCCGGTTTAGGGCACGAGAGCGTGGGTACGTCCAGCCTACGCCGCAGCATCGGCGGTAGAACGCTGTCTAGGTCAAGTACTATCTAAATAATCTCACACTAGTATCCAACTCCATAAGGAGACACGGATAACAACATACTCAATCACAATTACAGCACGATAAGAATTTGAAGAACAAAAGAGTACAACACAAGCCTAATGATAAAACAATCATACCTGATATCAGTAACAACCAATCTCCAAGTGTCAGAACAAGTCCACTAAGGTCACAGTCTGGAAAAATATTTTCCAGTCAGGAAGGAGCAAAGTACATCTCTAAATAGCAGTTCTATATAAATGACATAAACTATGTAGCAGTTCTAGATGGAAACATACCAGATGCATGTATAAGTACGAGAAATGTACAATGAGAGAAGTACCGGAAATACTGTAAGTAAATGCAGGAAAAGAACAATATGTCAATGAGCAAGAAACCTATGACTAAGTGTGTGAGTACTAGCTTTAATATGTGATCGGCTTGGGAACTTGATCAGGCTGGTTACATGTGATTAGCTATGGTTCATATAAAGTCAGGCTAACCGTTGGTTAGCTATGGTTCATATAAAGTCAGGCTAACCGTTGGTTAGCTATGGTGCATGTAGAGATCAGGCTAATCACACGTAACAGCTATGGAGCATATAAATGGTCAGGCCGCACCCGACGTGAGATGTGGGGTGAGCTATGGTGCATATAAAGTTGGGTATGATCAGATATCTACACTAAAGTACTCCCCAAACCCCCGACTGGTATAGTAGATCCAATCATGGTACGCTATGGCACAGGATTCCCTAGGAAGGTAGCAAATCTCCCCGGGAGTCAGTGTCTGTACATGCACAAGATATCAAGGAAACAAGTCTTGTACAAGCTACACCATAAATAAGGAATAACATCTCATGACGAGATCCGTGTATACCAATCCGTGTAACCAATGTGTCAAGAACATAGATATTTACTCTAGATACAGTGAACATAGGAGATATCATAAATTAGAAACTAATCAGAGAATGTACTCGCCTTGGGTCCTTAGCTGGTAATGTCAATGTCCTGTCCCAGAGTACCGTCTGGAGGAACCAACAGTCCTAAAAATATTTCAAATACAACATTGGCATCAGATGCTACACTAACACATCACAAATACATGAACTCAGGGCTCTGCCAGGTATGGCACTAGTCAACTAGGGTCATCTAGTAGGGATACGTATATAAATACACATATTATTAATTATCATTAATACTTACAATATTACTTGCACCAAAATAAATACATATACTATATATATATATACCATTTTAAATGTATTCACCAAAATATCTATATATACCTTTTAAATACATATTTGATTTATACTAGTTGAACATTATATATGTATACTCCTACATGTGCTCAAATACATTTTTAAAATATATATATATCGTCAATGTTATAAAAATATATACTAATACTAGTACATCACATTAAATACATATACAATATTAATTGTATGAAAAAATATATATATACATTTATACTAAGTATACATATTGAAAAAATATATATATATATATTAAGTATATATATATATATATATATATATATATATATATATATACCAACATTATATTTTTATACCAAAACACATACATATATATATTAAATGAAATACACATATACATATTCATTTAAATACGTATATATATATAATCATATTAAATATATATATACATATACATGTATATAAATTCTAATAAAACATTTTCATATCTTATATATATACCTATATACATTAATACATATATATACTAAAGTATATATATATACTATGCTTATACCTGTTTACATTTAATTTAATAATAAATATACATGTACATATATTAAATTATACATTACCAGTGTATTTATATACTATACATATATGTCTACACAATAATTAAATAAATACCATACAATTAATTATGCATACTATAATTATACAATTTTATTATACATATAGATATACACATTAATTACTATATACTAACACCTACACAAAACATATATATATACTAAACATTAATTACACTAATTATACATCTAAAATAATTACTTTAAATAATTTAATTAACTAAAAATAATTAACCAATATAAATAAACTAATTGATTAATTAACTACTAATTATATAATTAACTACTAATTATATAATTAATTAATCAACTAAACTAATTATTATATCACTAATTATATAAAGTAACTAATCATAAAAATAACTAATTTATGAATTAATGAAACCCATTTTGAGTTAATTAAACTAATTACAAATTTACTAAACTAATTAAAATTAACTAATGATTAATAATTTACTAACTATTACTTATTACTAATTACTCTATTTTATACTCTTTCAACTCATTCACAGAACCGTAAAGAAAGGAAAAGGGGAAAGGGAAGAAGAGGCTCACCGGAGTTACTCCGGCGGTCGTCGGCGCGGGCTCGCCGAGGCGGTGGCGGTCTGCATCGACGGTGGTCGACACCGAGGGGCGGCGGCGTTCGAGGAGGCGCTGTGGCGATCGACGGATCTGGCCGCGGCGGCTGCTCTTCGACTCAGCGGCGGCGGGAAGTCGACTCGGCGGAGGCAGCGTTCGGCTCCGGATCTGAGGCGGCGGTCGACTCGGCTCGAGACGGCGGCGTCCGGCGCTCGAGGAGGCGGGCTCGACGCTCGAGGAGACGGCTCGGCGCTCGAGGAGGCGGTTCCTCTCGGCGGCGGCGGCTTCCCGGCTTCAGCGGCGACGACGACGACGACGACTCCGGGCGGCTTCGAGTCTAGGGTTAGGCTTAGGGTTCTGTCGTGTGTCCGGGGTCGGGTACGTGTCCGGGATGGACACGAGGGTTTGCTGAACTTGTGAGGGACGTGTCCGGATGTGTCGGACACGGGGTCTCGATGCACAGTGGACGTGTCCGGGTGAATGTACTGGTGTGGGGGTTGTGTCCGGGTGTCGGACACGGAGATCTGATTGTAACGTTGTAACTGGACACAGAAAATGAATGGATACTGTGGGACACCCGGGGTCGGACCCGAGGCCATCACGGCTGACACGGTGATGCTGGACACACGGACACGAGCACACAAGATGATGGTGGCTTTGGTTTGTGGGAATTTTGTGGAGGCTAGCCAATGAATTGAAGATTAGGGTTTCTAGGGAAATGTGAGAATGAGAACCTAAATAGGGAGAGATGGTGTGGGATAAAGGGTTGCGGGTTGGCCCAATAACAATTGGCCCAAGACCATACATGAATAAATTCATGTGGGAATGAGGGTGAATGAAAGATGGTAACTTGTAAAAATAAAAATAAACATTATAAATTCAGAAAATGTTTTAGGAAAGCTATGTAATTTATTTATTTACTATCCCAAAATATAAAATTTATTATGAAGAAGCAACTAGTCTTTTAATTAATTTTATCAAATAACTAAGTTTATGATTTCAAGCCAATAACATTTGAAACTAGAGGAATATATATACATTATTATTTATTTATTTAATTTATAAGAAAGCAACTTTTAGGAAAAATGATTTTCATACAAGATTTTTTAAATTATCTTCTAAAATCAAACATTGTTCAAAATCAAATAAAAATTTTAAGGAGAAATATTTTATAAAACTTGATATTTTAAAATAAATTAAAATCTAATTATTTTGGAATTTGGAGATCGGAGGTTACAAGTCTATCCAGCTTAGAAAAATTTTGTCCTCGAAATTTTAGGGATGACTAGAATAGAAAAAAAATTTTGTTGTTCATAATGATGAATATATCATTGAAGAAAATATTTCTATAAGGAGAATATTTACCAACAGAAGAAAACATGAAGAAAAAGAAAATATGGTTTAAGACAGGAATAACTTGAAGGAATCATGGCTCGGCCTTGAATCCTCTAGAAAGTTTAGGTTTGGGAAGTAGACACGATCATAAAAACAGATAATTTGAATAATGCACGTTACCTTTTCAAAGTAACTAAACCAAGGAAGACCCAGTATAATGAATGATATAGACATGAAAGTTATAGTTAATTCGAAAGATACGGTCGACAATTTGATTTAAGAAACTTAAATACATCCTTCAGAATGTAATCAAGAGACATCTAATCGTCTTTCTTAATTTCTAGGAAAAATAGTCTTTACTACCATCTGAAAATAATCCTTCCTTTTTATCCTCGTTCATTTTACTTTTCTCAATCTTGTGATTCATCATTAACTAATATCTATAAAAGTTTCAAATTCCACAAACTTTATTAGATTAGATCTTAGAATTTCTGAATCAAAATTTATTGCATGTCCAAAATCCTTATCATCAAATTCGAGTTTGTTTATCTTAACATCAACTATACCTCAATTATTTTCTTCGATTTCGAATGTTACTGTCATGGTCAAGATTTTAATTTAAATCACAACCTCAATATACCATGATCTTACCTTACGACCCTCAATTATATGATCCCATAATCAATTATGTTATACTCTTCTTTACTATGAGCTTCATTTCATTCCATATTTCTTCATCCGTATGCATAATGTTTCCGAATTTTGAACTAATATTTTTTTTTTTTTTTTTTTTTTACTCAAATCCACAATATTTTAATTGAATTCCAGTCGTATCATAATCTCCTCAAATTTTGAGTAAATAACTAAATACAAAATTTACTATCCAATCCTTTTTAATTGAAATCCAAATCAATGCATATTTATAAAACTTAAAAATCTGTATCCCACAATTTAACTTTAAACACTCATCAATCATCTAACTCAAATTTAATTGATGCTTATTCCAATCTAATTCCTCATCCCAAGAATTTAATTTGACACTATTCCATTTACGATTTTATCTCCTGCTTTTTTTTTTTTTTTTTTTCCTCAAATACTCAACGATGCGATGCTTCTAGTATCTTCAATGCAACATTCATACTATATAAAATTTCTATCTTGCAATCAACTAGATAAAATGATAATTTCTCAAATTTTTAATAATCAATTCAATCATATCAAGACCTCCTTAAAATTAATAAATCCTCAAATTTTTGGCTCTGCGAATTTCTTAATTCTCCCTTTAAGTAAATGTTTGTCCTCGAATTTCAATCATACCTCAATTTTCATAAAATTAATGATCCATCAACTCCGTTATAACAACCCCTAAATTCTTTATTTAATTCAATGCTCATCCACAAATTTAATCCTCTTGTCTCTTTTTGTCAGTCATAACCTCGTCATAGATCTTTGCTACGGTCAAAACCCAATGATCATGGTTTAAGAAAACTCTACCTACAGCCATGCAATTTAAGAAAATATAGGTCATGTGTCTTTTGTCATGGTATTTCAGTCTCTGTTAGGGGGTACTACTAGTTATATTCTAACAAGAAGATCATGCATGTGAACCACAGTACTAGGAAAATCAATCAATCAATCGAAAGACGAAAGAAAAGGAACATTAGGAAGGAAGAAGGATCATGTTAACATATTACTTGTAGTGTCTACTATCTCTAACAAACACTTAACTCTAGCACACTAACAATTTCCTATTCATGTACACTGGTACCCATATCAACTAATCATATATTAATATTCATATCTCCCATCTACCAAAAATTAATCCTCAAAATAATCGTCAAGGTTTAACTTCCCGATCAACTTAAAATAAAATGCATATACCTCCTCAAAATTAGATACTTCACATCGAAATAAAATTTAATCACTTCTAAAATCTTTGTAGCCTTAACTATGTTTAGTGAATCAATTTAAATCCTCAATATTTTAACAACATAAAATCTCAACTCCTTAAAATTCTGAAAATTAAAAATTTATTTCCACCATTTAATTTATAACTCCTCAATGTACATATCAGTGCTCACGGTCTCTGATTCTCAAGGTGCACTCAATACCTCTATTGTCTAGAACTGTGTACTAATTTGTACTGCCCGAATCACTTGCACTATTACCTCCAATGATCAAAGTCATCATCAACTGTATTTTCTTTCATGATTTCAATTTATGTCAATTGGTATATCATCTAATTATCAACACACAGAGTGCTTACTGTTATTAACGTCATCCTTGACTAATCCTCGATATAGAATCATTAGCACTCTTGGTATTATATCACTAACTGCATTAATGGATTATCTCATCGAGCTCATTAGACTCATGATCACCTGTATCCTCTATAACACTCATGTTTCTTTACTCTCATGGGTATGTGTATGGTTCCTCATCTCGATGGTTGTATATGTATTTCCTTCAATCCTTTAAAGCCTATTAAACTAATCCGTGATACGCTTCACAACTTCCATTACAAATCCTGATATTTCTCTACTTATGACATCTCATTAAACCCTTTATACATATACATTTCTTTACCTTTGACATTTCCGATATCAATCATCAAATTGGACATCATGCTCCATAAATCCTTAACACAATTCCCGGATACTTAATCGTTTACATAAATCACTCAATTACATAATCATGATTATCCAGGACGGGTAATTGGCTCTGATACTGACTCTGAGAGCTATCACTGATACTTTATACTCTCCTTAATCCTCAGTCTCTAATGACACTACTCCTAGAATCATTGGTAAAAGGTACTATGCTAAGGGCTAACTCTAGATTAAAGCCTACTGCTCACATGCCCAACTAAGAAACACTTACAACTCACTAGCAACACAGTCAATACTAATACAAGACACAAACAAAATTACAAGCCACTAATTATCATACTTAACAAGAAATCCTCAAGGAATAGGAGCTCAAGGACTGAATTGAGGGCAGAAGGTATCTTTACTGCTAGTAAAGAAAGAAGCGGTGGAACAAAGTCCTGGAATAACAGAAATAGATAAGTCTTGAGATGATATTTTAAGAACCAATTTAAGATACAACCTGATAATCATACACGTCTATCCGAAATCATGACACTCAAAATCCTCGCCACGCCAGTAAGCATAGATGCGATAAACGACAGGTTCCGTAACTAGATATGCAACCCTATAATCATGCCATCTAGAATCCTCGCCACGCCAACCGGTATGGCTGCGAGAAACTCTAAATCTCATAACTAAGGTATGTACATCCAAGTTAGGTTCCTACGTTCTCGTCACGACAGCTAATATGGCTGCGATAAATTCTAGGTTCCATAACCAAAGTAGACGTTTTACCTTCCTCACTGTCCTCATCAATATATGTCATCAGATGATACCATAAATTCTAGTCCGTAAAAATTCATCTCAATTTGAAATCAACTCAACAACGATACCAAGAATTTAAGTTAACAACTGGTCAACAAGAATCAAACTCAACAATGATGCCAAGAATTTAATTTAATAACTGCTCAACCAGACTCAAGTTCAGTAACAACAAGCGAGAGCGGACGGAAACAAGGAAAAAGATTTAAATTGGAAACAAGATTCTCATGGGGTCATCCCAGGAAATCTTTCAAGAATTTGTGATTGGGTATCCTCTCTCATCCTAGTATCCTATGTCCTATATTCAATAGCAGGTACGCAGTAGTATAACAAAGATGCCACACTACTACGACATCGCACATCTCGCGAAGTCTGACCTGCATGGGCCACCACTAAAAACGTGTCACGACCCGCACCCGGTTTAGGGCACGAGAGCGTGGGTACGTCCAGCCTACGCCGCAGCATCGGCGGTAGAACGCTGTCTAGGTCAGGTACTATCTAAATAATCTCACACTAGTATCCAACTCCATAAGGAGACACGGATAACAACATACTCAATCACAATTACAGCACGATAAGAATTTGAAGAACAAAAGAGTACAACACAAGCCTAATGATAAAACAATCATACCTGATATCAGTAACAACCAATCTCCAAGTGTCAGAACAAGTCCACTAAGGTCACAGTCTGGAAAAATATTTTCCAGTCAGGAAGGAGCAAAGTACATCTCTAAATAGCAGTTCTATATAAATGACATAAACTATGTAGCAGTTCTAGATGGAAACATACCAGATGCATGTATAAGTACGAGAAATGTACAATGAGAGAAGTACCGGAAATACTGTAAGTAAATGCAGGAAAAGAACAATATGTCAATGAGCAAGAAACCTATGACTAAGTGTGTGAGTACTAGCTTTAATATGTGATCGGCTTGGAAACTTGATCAGGCTGGTTACATGTGATTAGCTATGGTTCATATAAAGTCAGGCTAACCGTTGGTTAGCTATGGTTCATATAAAGTCAGGCTAACCGTTGGTTAGCTATGGTGCATGTAGAGATCAGGCTAATCACACGTAACAGCTATGGAGCATATAAATGGTCAGGCCGCACCCGACGTGAGATGTGGGGTGAGCTATGGTGCATATAAAGTTGGGTATGATCACATATCTACACTAAAGTACTCCCCAAACCCCCGACTGGTATAGTAGATCCAATCATGGTACGCTATGGCACAGGATTCCCTAGGAAGGTAGCAAATCTCCCCGGGAGTCAGTGTCTGTACATGCACAAGATATCAAGGAAACAAGTCTTGTACAAGCTACACCATAAATAAGGAATAACATCTCATGACGAGATCCGTGTATACCAATCCGTGTAACCAATGTGTCAAGAACATAGATATTTACTCTAGATACAGTGAACATAGGAGATATCATAAATTAGAAACTAATCAGAGAATGTACTCGCCTTGGGTCCTTAGCTGGTAATGTCAATATCCTGTCCCAGAGTACCGTCTGGAGGAACCAACAGTCCTAAAAATATTTCAAATACAACATTGGCATCAGATGCTACACTAACACATCACAAATACATGAACTCAGGGCTCTGCCAGGTATGGCACTAGTCAACTAGGGTCATCTAGTAGGGATACGTATATAAATACACATATTATTAATTATCATTAATACTTACAATATTACTTGCACCAAAATAAATACATATACTATATATATATATATACCATTTTAAATGTATTCACCAAAATATCTATATATACCTTTTAAATACATATTTGATTTATACTAGTTGAACATTATATATGTATACTCCTACATGTGCTCAAATACATTTTTAAAATATATATATATCGTCAATGTTATAAAAATATATACTAATACTAGTACATCACATTAAATACATATACAATATTAATTGTATGAAAAAATATATATATACATTTATACTAAGTATACATATTGAAAATATATATATATATATTAAGTATATATATATATATATATATATATATATATACCAACATTATATTTTTATACCAAAACACATACATATATATATTAAATGAAATACACATATACATATTCATTTAAATACGTATATATATATAATCATATTAAATATATATATACATATACATGTATATAAATTCTAATAAAACATTTTCATATCTTATATATATACCTATATACATTAATACATATATATACTAAAGTATATATATATACTATGCTTATACCTGTTTACATTTAATTTAATAATAAATATACATGTACATATATTAAATTATACATTACCAGTGTATTTATATACTATACATATATGTCTACACAATAATTAAATAAATACCATACAATTAATTATGCATACTATAATTATACAATTTTATTATACATATAGATATACACATTAATTACTATATACTAACACCTACACAAAACATATATATATACTAAACATTAATTACACTAATTATACATCTAAAATAATTACTTTAAATAATTTAATTAACTAAAAATAATTAACCAATATAAATAAACTAATTGATTAATTAACTACTAATTATATAATTAACTACTAATTATATAATTAATTAATCAACTAAACTAATTATTATATCACTAATTATATAAAGTAACTAATCATAAAAATAACTAATTTATGAATTAATGAAACCCATTTTGAGTTAATTAAACTAATTACAAATTTACTAAACTAATTAAAATTAACTAATGATTAATAATTTACTAACTATTACTTATTACTAATTACTCTATTTTATACTCTTTCAACTCATTCACAGAACCGTAAAGAAAGGAAAAGGGGAAAGGGAAGAAGAGGCTCACCGGAGTTACTCCGGCGGTCGTCGGCGCGGGCTCGCCGAGGCGGTGGCGGTCTGCATCGACGGTGGTCGACACCGAGGGGCGGCGGCGTTCGAGGAGGCGCTGTGGCGATCGACGGATCTGGCCGCGGCGGCTGCTCTTCGACTCAGCGGCGGCGGGAAGTCGACTCGGCGGAGGCAGCGTTCGGCTCCGGATCTGAGGCGGCGGTCGACTCGGCTCGAGACGGCGGCGTCCGGCGCTCGAGGAGGCGGGCTCGACGCTCGAGGAGACGGCTCGGCGCTCGAGGAGGCGGTTCCTCTCGGCGGCGGCGGCTTCCCGGCTTCAGCGACGACGACGACGACGACGACTCCGGGCGGCTTCGAGTCTAGGGTTAGGCTTAGGGTTCTGTCGTGTGTCCGGGGTCGGGTACGTGTCCGGGATGGACACGAGGGTTTGCTGAACTTGTGAGGGACGTGTCCGGATGTGTCGGACACGGGGTCTCGATGCACAGTGGACGTGTCCGGGTGAATGTACTGGTGTGGGGGTTGTGTCCGGGTGTCGGACACGGAGATCTGATTGTAACGTTGTAACTGGACACAGAAAATGAATGGATACTGTGGGACACCCGGGGTCGGACCCGAGGCCATCACGGCTGACACGGTGATGCTGGACACACGGACACGAGCACACAAGATGATGGTGGCTTTGGTTTGTGGGAATTTTGTGGAGGCTAGCCAATGAATTGAAGATTAGGGTTTCTAGGGAAATGTGAGAATGAGAACCTAAATAGGGAGAGATGGTGTGGGATAAAGGGTTGCGGGTTGGCCCAATAACAATTGGCCCAAGACCATACATGAATAAATTCATGTGGGAATGAGGGTGAATGAAAGATGGTAACTTGTAAAAATAAAAATAAACATTATAAATTCAGAAAATGTTTTAGGAAAGCTATGTAATTTATTTATTTACTATCCCAAAATATAAAATTTATTATGAAGAAGCAACTAGTCTTTTAATTAATTTTATCAAATAACTAAGTTTATGATTTCAAGCCAATAACATTTAAAACTAGAGGAATATATATACATTATTATTTATTTATTTAATTTATAAGAAAGCAACTTTTAGGAAAAATGATTTTCATACAAGATTTTTTAAATTATCTTCTAAAATCAAACATTGTTCAAAATCAAATAAAAATTTTAAGGAGAAATATTTTATAAAACTTGATATTTTAAAATAAATTAAAATCTAATTATTTTGGAATTTGGAGATCGGAGGTTACAAATACTTGCCCCTTCAATAGTCCTTTAGTGGTTCTTATCCATTGATTGCCCTGCTCTCATCGGGCTTTCCGTCCCACTGAATTTTGGTGGCTTGAGATTCATAAAATCTACCACTTGTTCTACCCTTAAAGTTTTTGGATGACTGTATCTGTTTCAATACTACGGTAGTCGTAGCTTGATCTGCATTTTTATGTTGACTTTTTGCTTCTAAAATTTGCTAGAATAGACGGTACATATCCACAATACATGGTTCATATTGACCGTATGAAGATGATCCATGAGAATAGTTAGGACTGTTAATTTCCTGAACAATAAGAATATGAAAAATTTCAATAACGGTTCAAATTTTGATATATGAATCGAAATGGTTAATTTTCATTTTCAAGGATACCATTTTTTTAAAAAGATCTTGCAAACATAAAAATATAGAGTAAGGAAGGACTTGCAAGAAATACAAAACATAAAAGGTAGAGAACATGCACATTTCATTCACTATCATCAAGAGGTGATATAAATGTGAAGCTGAGGACACCAGCTACTACATACATACTATTTACTATTTATATATCAACTACTATTTATATCTTGGTTACTACCTTCATATGTTGTTTACGAAATAAGGTAAAACGGACAAAAATTCCCCTATTTACAACAAGGGCCTACTAACCCTAGATATATATAATTCTACCCTGACATCCCCTACATATAGGTAAACATAAGATTTGTTAAGATAATAGTGGCCTTAGTATGAAGCTCTCTTCATATTGGCATAGTACCATCAAAATCCTTCACTCTTGGGTTGGAGTCGATCTACTGCTGGGCCCTGATAACTAGTAACTCTCCTTGATATGGTCAACCTCCGCTCCATCCTCTATAGGATCACTGGACGATACACCCCATATAGTACTCTATATAATGGTATGACTTGGCATGTTCGCAATCCTCACTTCTTCATAACATCATAGTAGTATCCGTAAAGGCTCATCATACTGCAATCCCAATACATATGCGACATAAAGGGAGACATGACCTACACCCAATAATCTTAAATTTAACCTCAAATAGAACTCAAATATAATTATAGATGCTAAAAATAAAATGATTAGAGGTTCTACTTCTAAAGTATAAGTGTGACTAAGGATGTATGTCATATTAGTTATTCCCATCAATCATTCCTCAAATATGTTGCATATATAAAATATAATTCATTCTGATATTGCTCTATACTTCCATCCTAAGGTTCTTTATAGACTTTTCTAAAAACATAACTTAGGGTCTAAAGCTTTAACCTATATAGGTTTTTGTAAAAGCTACCATGAACGGTTCACCACTAAAAGACGTCTCACGTTCTGCTCTCAGAATGTCACAAGACAGATACATAACTAACATCTCTAGGCTACACATTATATGAATATACCAGTACCTGTATTAGCGATTGTTACTTGTTAGGTTCTAAGATGGAATACATATTATACTAAACTTACTTCTAAAATATCCACATCTATTATACATAAAGTTGTCTAAAGACAATTACATCTCATACCAAAAGGTACCCAAGAATAATTAATTTACTTAAGTCTACCGAGTTACAAAATAAAAGCTGTTGCATCCTTGGCATGTCTTCGTTCATTCTTCGAATTCATCTACGCTGGATAAAGGCAACGTCTCTTTTGGTTCCATATTTTCCCTTAGTAAACAAATATTTGGTCATTAAAGACATACAAGTCCTCGATTAAGAACAATAAGGAAAGTAGATAATGGTATAAATATGATGTGAAATGGATGAGAGTCATTTCTGATAGGAATTTGATATGGTTAAACTATATAGAAGCACTATAGTATTAACTTGAAATATGACTCCATCTAAGCCTTATTCTAGTGATACATTAGTGTTCAATTAATCAACATGACCTAAAGTCACTAACACAATAAGTTGCTTATATGATAAAAATTTGGAGAACAACTCTTTGAATGACCATATTTGTCTAGTTTTTCGACAATGATCCTGTGACCAGGGATCAGGTTATTTTAAGATGGCACGGTGCTTAGTGTTCAACCCCTCATATTATGAGTAAAATTTCATAGTCATTGATTTTCCTAATTGATATTTTTAATCAAAATAGGTACGTCTAAATTCAAGTACAGGTAAGTGAGCTAATCCTCACATACTCACTTTACAAGGCATTGCTGAAGGCTCTAACTACTGACCAGTCTATGTTATGATTATATTACAGGAATTTCATACAATGATAATTCAAGTTGTTCTTTCCCGCCCAATGTACTAACCAAGAGCTGTAGAAGCATGAAAGATTTGGAACCATGCGTCCAAGCAAAGGGTCCTCAGAACTCAACTTTGTGAAGACGGGACGCATAAATTCCAAGCGCCCAGATGGAGGCCTTCAAAAACTCAACTTGCTGAAATCGGACCGCATAGAACCCATGCGGCCAAACCTCTCGACCACTCTATAAAAGCATCCGTGCGGCCCGGAACGAGGGAAGAAGGAGCCGCATAAGATCTCTGACGTCATATTTATGGACTGTCATAAAATTCTGACATAACATTTATTGAATTGACCGCTTCGAGAAGCGTGAGAAAGGCGGCAGACTAAAGGATAGAGAGTAACATCAACCTATTAATGACTTTTTTAGGCGTGTAGTGCCACGCGTTCACTCGTATGCGGCCACTACCCTATGCGTCACAATCTTTATGTAGACAAGGTGCTCGACAAGAGCTCGTATGCGGCCATTACTCCATGCATCCTCGTCCTCATGCGGCCAAAGTGTCCATAAGACCCAGGTCAGATTAGAGCACGTATGCGCCCAAGACTCCATGCGACCCTCAACTTTGAGGATTTTTTTGTTACAACCGAGAAGATCTTCACACAATCAGCGCTGACCACGTGTCCAGCTGACCAAGTCATGCACACAATGGGTTAAACAACACCGTCTCCAAACCAAGATTTCATCAATAACATATCACAATCAATGCCATGTGGCAGCCTGACCGTGATGTGCGACCATAATTATAACTGTATTATGTTGAAGGAGTCCCATGTGGCCACCAAACAGAGGTTCATAGAATATGTGTGCGCATGAGTTACTCAGGCTGAATGGCTATAAATAGCAGGGTAACATACCTGGGACATGGGCAAACAGATAGACACACAGGCACAAGAGAGAGAATAGAAGAAAGCATTATCATTCCCTCGTCCGACCGTCAACGGAGTAAATGAGTCGCTACAGTACTCGATCACCATCGTCATGTTTCCCAGAATCAAAAAATATTGTACTTAGATTTTTTGTCTAAGATTTCTTTGTACTCTTTTGTTTGTTAAACACACAAAGTTTGTTTCGACTTTGAATCAATGGCAAACAAGATGGCGACTCTACTGGGGACCTCTTTCTTCACTGACTAGAAGGTCGTAACGTAGTCCGACCCGGCAAAGCTGGGTTCGACCCAGAAGATGCTAGTTGTACGCTTCGACTAGCAAGCGTTCGAGAAAATACTTTCTGAGGGCAATACGAACCCTTCGCCAAGGCTACCAAAGCCTAAAAAGGCCCGCAGGACATGGGTAGCAAAGGCCGCTGCGCCTCACCCAACTAAGGAACATACTCTTCTTGTCTTTCTACCTGTTGCAGAAGACGCGCATCATGTGCCCATACAGGCTATCCCCGCTCATGCGGCAGTCTCGTATGAGAAGGAAGGTGCTCAACACCCAAACTCTGGCAGAGAAAAATACTATAATTCCAGAAGTTTGGGGGTTGACACACAGTTTATGCATCCACGACAAAGGTTGCAGAGGAAAAGGCATGTGGTATGCAACTCCGACCGCAGACAGATAGCCGCATGCATCCCAGAGGTAACAGAAACTCTGTCTTACAGAATCTCATGTGGCACTGACTCCATGCGTCACCCGAATAAAGGGGCAAGTTTGGACTCTTCGTACTATGAACCAGTGTATATTAGGGCGAGGAATTCTAGGGCAGTACGAGCTCGCCAAAGCTCAAGCAACTGCTCAGGCGGCTGACCATCTGCAGGTACCGCTAACTGTAATGCGTGCCCCTGACGAAAAGATGTATAAGACCAACCCTTGCGTCCAACCCACAGTGGCACAGGGACAAGGTCAATCTAAAAAGTCTTCAAATTGTGACTTGGGAAAAGTTTATGTACGAACCCCAGGTCATGGAACAAAAATAGTACCTACACACCCTTGTGTTCGGTCTACCCGGGATCATAAAGAGGGTGTAAAAGTATACCATTCCTTGCCTGACTTGCGTGACATGATCAATCACAAGCGCTAAACCAGGAAGGTGACCACGACCTCTGGGGCATCAATGTGCCAACATCATCATCAATTATTGCTATGCCAAGCTAGCAGTACCTGCAAATAGGCAGTCGGCAATTCAACGACTGTGATCGAGAGCACCCATCCGGCAGTGTCCCAGAAAATAGGTACAAATACCAGAAGAGGAGGAGTTACCCTTCGCCTTATTTTGTGCCTGCCTTGGTGGGAGGTCATTCGAAAGATTCTCCAGCAGCAGGAGGATGCAGGTCTGATACAAGTCTCATCCTAACGAGTCCTTGTCCCTCCTCTTCCGTCATAACCTCTTCAGCCTCTATGTCAAAGGGTTGGAAGGGGGATGGGAACCTACCAAATGAGAACAACTAGTAATTAACTTCACCCGGAGGATGGAGAGCTGAAGTCAATTTTTTATCTCTTATGAAGTTGTGAAATAACATACCAGAGGGAGGCAGTGTAGGTCGCAGCTTATCCAGTGTAGTTAGAGCCATCCTCATAGCATCTAAATCATCCACCGAGATATCAGCCAGAGAAGCATCAGGCTCCTCAGTCATCCAGCTCATGGTAGGTCTTTTCGCCGTCGCAATAGCTGGCTCTTCAGCAAAAGTATCAAGATAGGTCGAGGACGACGTCATATCCTCTTCCTTATATGACACCCCCGAAGCAACGGCTCGTGGGGGAAGTATTCTCACTCCCTCTCCTGGTCTCTGGACAAGCCCAGATAAACCACAGAAAAGAGTGTCATAAGGGAAGGATACAATAATAAGGTTGGGAGCTCTTATGGACACTTTCCCAACCTCAAGAAGAGGATCTGGTTGATAAACCACTATTGCAAGGGGCCCTACCTCTTCTTTCTCTTTCTCCACGGTTCCCGAAGAAGGCCTACTGACAAGCCTCTTCCTCAAACTCGATCGTGTAGCCGCAGCCGGTTCATGTCTCCCCTTCTTGGAAGGTTGGGGACTCCTCATCGAAGAAGCTTTACGTTTCAGCGAAGAAGTTACTGTAGGCGGAGGATCGTCAGAAGTATTCTCCTCCCCCGTTGTTGACTCAGGGCCGACAGCCGGAGAAACGGGACGTTCCTTATCTCTCTTCGGACCTTTCTTGGACTGGATACCCGAGGGAATTAGCTTAGTGCCCTTAATCTGACTAGTCCATTACTTGAAGCCAGGCGGCTTCTTGTTTACAAAGACAGAAATTATCTGTCGCGTAAAGAATTTACGGGGGTGGGGGTGGGGGAGGGGGGCACTAGTATCAAGAAATATGAAAGAGCCTCCAGTATCGATTGTGCTGTAATAGTCCCAGGCTTGAGCACCATCAAGAACGCTGCCTTCAAAGTCAAGACAGGGGCTTGGGTTGGCAAGAATAAATAGTTTTATCCAAATTGACGAGCAAACCAGCTCGGTAGATTGGGTTCCAAGAAGATACTGTTCCAATTCTGATACACCAGATGCGAAGGGCGGATGTAAATGAACTAGTGAAAGACCCTCGAAGACAAGGCTTGGCTACCTGCACCACCATCATGATGCACTCGATTCAACTCATCATCCATAAACTTGGGGATTGAGACAAAAAGAGAATAGTGGTTTTGAAAGGTGAGTGTGTACCGACATTTGGGAACCTCACTGTAGGCCCAAGGCATCCCACTATATCGACGAATGAAAGCATCCTCGTCCGCCGTATTTCCTTCAAGTCCAGGGGTCATCAGGGGAAGTGCATCAACCACCAGCCCATCAGGTAATGATAAGGCATCTCAACCCAGTTGAAATCCTTGCAACCTTCATGGTCTATCGCCTTCTTCACTAAATTATGATGCCCGTGATGGATGATGCAAACCATCGCGGGAAGTAAAGCAAGGCTGCTACCGAAGACTAATTTTACTGTCGGAAGAATGAGGTTTCGGGTGATCCTCTCGATCGACCCTCAGCCGCCGGGGACTACGCAGTTCCGCAACCATATCATCAAAAACCCGACCAACGTAGCCTTGTCAGATAATGGCTGGGTGTCTTGGTAAAAATAGCTGAAGAAATCATCCGGACCACCACATTCATCATAAGTTTTGGAGGACCTCGGATAGCTGCACACCAGCTCGCTAACTTTCCTCTGAGACTGGGGTTCTCCGAACGTCAACATGACCTGAGTCATCAACCGGAAAGAGACAATGGGTCCAAGAGGTAATATGAGGAGAGTTCACTTTCGAACTCTTGCTCTTCTACTAAAGAGCTACTGGCAGGTGCTGTGATGACAACGTGGCAGGCGGTTTGTCTTCCGCGGAGCGTAAGGAGCTCTCATCTGCCTGTGTAAAACTAGGCAGCGTATTCTTTCGTGTACATAAAAGCGGTTTACGCAAGGAAAATAGCAGTAAATGACAGCCTGGGTTGCAGTGTCGCGCCATCATTATAGCCGTCGCCTGTGTAGTCGAGCAGTATCCTTTTGTCAGAAGTCGAGATGTCAAGTTTATTGCAGGTTCTGACAGGTTCATTGCAGAGAATACGAAGCGTCCCTCGTACACTTCAATGCTGCATTGAAAGAGGATGAGTTTTACGCCATAAAGGCGATGAAGCACCCTGTTTACGCTGAAGCAACCTGGACATACTGCCCTACGCGGATGGTCCTCGAGCCTATATTTCTGCTGTGCTTGGTGGAGAAGCTCTGTTTGCACGTTGAAGGCTCTGAAGTCCTCTGTTTATGCTGCTTTGCATCAATATGCTGCGTAGAGCTATCCAGCATATTTTTTATGCTTCTACAACAGCAAAGGTTCACTAACCTCAAGCAGACTGGAAGGACAGTAGATGACTACGCGACAGAGTTTTGTCGACTAAACAGATTTGCTCCAACCATGTTGGCAACAGAGTTGGAGAAAGCAATGAGATTCCAGCAGGAAATTAACTTAGAGATCTTACACATGGTAGAGGTGCATGACTACCAGACCTTTGAGGCAGTATTGATTATGGCAAAGGGGGTTGAGCTTACCTCCCAGAGGATCGTATTAAGAAGAATTGACCAGAAGAGGCCTCATGGACAGAGAAATGAGAGAGGACCAGTACTGCAAATGTCAGCACCATTCCCTGGCATTCGCATTAATGATGCGACATAGAGGAGGCCAGTAACCTCAATAGTGATGGCACCAACTCGGCAGCAGCATCCGAGGCAGCAACAGCAGTAGCAGCAACAACGACGGGGAGCGCCGACAGGTTGTACCTATTATGGAAAATAAAGATATACCCGGGATGTTTGTCGGGCAAAAAATGGATAATGCTTCAGGTGTGGGAGTCCCAATCATAGGGTTGCCACATATCCATAGATACGGAGGCCAGGAGGGCCAGTACAATAATTTTCTACATTGCCAGTTCCAAAGGCTAGCAGTAGTATGACCTTTAGCTCAGCGTCCGTTGCCGACGCAGGCCCAACTTTATAGACAACAACAATAGCAGAATCAGCAGGGACCACAACAACGGCTACAAGGAAGACAACAGTAGGGAGCTCGACAAGGCCAAGGGCAGGCATTCACCTTGTCTTTGGAGGAAGCTTTGGCGTCGGGCGACGTAGTGGCATGTAATATTTCCGTTATAATCTTTTCTGCCATAGCTTTATTTAATTCTGGAGCTTCGCACTCATTTATATCTTCACAATATACGATACATATTGGATTGAAGTTTGAGGCATTGCCATAGAGTATGAATATACTCACTGGCAATAGGATCGTAAAAGTTAGTAGGGTGTGTCTAGCATGTCCAGTCATAGTATGTAGGCATTTATTACCTGCCAAGTTGATCGAGTTTCCTATGGGCAACTTTGACGTTATCTTAGGCATGGACTGGTTGAGAGACAGTCATGAAACGATAGACTGTCGTGAGGGTAGAGTATTATTTAGAATTTTTGGTTTAGAAGAGTTTTGTCCTTAGCAGAATAGCAGGAGACCAGCATAAGGGAGGAGTCATAACAGTAGCAAAGGAAGAAGATCCGGTACCCAAGATAGTTGAAGAGTTCATGAACGTCTTTCCTGATGTGCTTCCCGGATTACCCCAGTTAGAGAAGTAGAGTTCTATATAGAGTTGATGCCAATAGTAGAACCAGTATCCCAGAAGGTATACCCAATGTCACCATTAGAGCCTGATCAATTATATCGTCACGTAGGAGAACTTAAGGCGAAGAAGTTTATTCAGACCAGTGGATCATCGTGGGGAGCACCAGCGGTATTGGTGAAGAAGAAGGATCGATCGACGCGGTTGTATATGAATTACAGGCTGTTGAATGCAGTAACAGTGAAGAACAAGTACCTATTGTCCATAATAGATGATTTGTTTGACCAATTAAGTGGAGCAAGAGTCTTCTCCAAGATAGATTTATGATCAGGATATCATTAGGTACGAATTCGGGAGCAGGATATACCGAAGACATCATTTAGGTCACGATATGGGTATTACAAATTCTTAGTTATGCCATTCAGATTGACTAATGCTCCAGTGGTATTCATAGATTTGATGAACCGTATCTTCATGCCATACTTAGTCCGATTTGTGGTAGTATTTATAGACGACATTGTCACGACCCGCACCCGATATAAGGGCACGATAACGTGGGTACATCCAGCCTATGCCACAGCATCGACAGTGGAACGCTGTTTGGGTAAACTATACTATCTAACAATAATGATCATCAAGATATATAATGCCACCGAAGAAATATGAATACTCAATCATAGAACTATAAGATGAAACAATGTACAAATATGATATAAAGAACTGAAGAGTCAAAATACAACTCACAAGACAGAAGATAATATCCAATGAGTCTCAAATGTAAAAGAGTTCTAATTTCCAAAGCTGGAGACAAATCCAGTACCATATAAACCTATCTACTGAACTACAGGTAAAGTACCGTCTGTCTCAACCGAAATGAGTTCCTCCTGAGCCACAATCTCTAGCTCTAAGCCAACTACGTCCCGAGGCCCGTAGTGAGTGGGATACCACTCCTCAATGTCATCTGGAAAAATATATCCAATCAGGATTGGAGTAAAGTACACCTCTAACAGCAGTTCCAATAAATGATAAAGACTATGTAATAGTAAATAGAGAGCATATATAAGATGAATAAGGCATGGTAGAAATATACAGAAATAAGAAAATACAGGAAATACAAACAAGAGATATGAACATCATATATAGAATAAAGAAATATATCTAAGTGAGTGAGTACTAATGATAATATGTGATCGGCTTGGGAACTTGCTAGGGAATCATGGCCTAGTTAATCATACGTGTGGTGTATGATTAATACTATACAAAGAAAATAAGAACTGCATAGGTATGATCACATATCTACACTAAATACTCTCCGCCCCCGACTGGTATAGTAGATCCTACCATGACACGCTATAACACGGGATTCCATGAGAAGGGAGCTAATCTTCTCATGAATCAGTGTCCATACATGTACAAGAACAACTGGGCTCGCACAAGAAATATACCAAGAACTACCAGGAATAATATCTCATAATGGGATCCAGGAATACCAATCCGTAAAAGCAAGTGTCAAGAAATCAAGGATATCTACACTAAATACAAGAAACATAGAGGATATCATAAACAGAAAACTGTCAGAGAATATACTCGCCTGGAATCCAGTAAACAGTATCAAAGATGTCCGAAACGGTGCCTCGAAGACCTAAATATAAAATATTACATCAATACAAGGTTTTAGAAGGAATACAAGTTAAACTAGTCCAAATCTAGGTTATTAGGCCAAGTCTAAGTCATAAACAGTCAAACTAGGTCAACTCTAGGTCAAACTAGTCAAACTTGGTCAAACTAACTATTTCTTGGTTGTATGAGTCCATCTCTAGGATGTCAGGTCCATATGCTATGTATCTAGGCTATACTAGTTATATTAGGATACTAGAGTATCAACACTATTCTGTATCATAAGATACGTAAAATACTATATAAGAAAATACTATATAATATACAAGTATAATATATATATATATTAGTATCTTCTAGCTAAGATAACACTAAATGGATACCTTGGCTTTGAGCCAACACGATATCACACTAGCTACACCCTCTCTTGACACTAAATACCCAATACCTACGTCTAATGACATGTCCAATACCTTAACATACACTAATATATTTCTACCAGTGGACCTACCCACAAGTATCAACTGATACTCAAGTTGCTACTCTCATATACAACTAAACAATTGCAAGGCAACCTCACAACTGAACTCAAGATATAATACACTATCCTACCTCAATACTAACTGATAACTTAGTTATATACTAACTTAACTTACTAACACTAAGATATAACTATACTAACTTAATCATCAATGCTACTTCCCTTTCCCCTCCTGTGCACTTATGCACAGGTCTAAAATTGAAGTCTCAACTTTCCACACATCCACAGGTGATATGTTTCAAAGCAACATCACCAATAGACCCTAGAACCCCTTCACAACACCCCCATGACAGTGCCTCTTTAGCACTGCACTGCTACTCCCAACTGATCAGAACCCAGCTGGTCTTAACCCCCCCATATTGCTGCTAAAAACTAGATAACCACATCAGTCCCCCATACATTACTCATGTTGCTGTGCTTACACAACAGCACAATGATGTGTTCACAATAAGCCACAGGCACTGACCGGCTACTCCTAATATATATTTCTGTGGCAGCAGCCATAGCAACCTACTGCTGTGCCCATGACAGAACCCCTCTACAACCAAATGACTGATACCTATATATATATATATATATATATATATATATATATATATATATATATATATATATATATATATATATACATGTATATATTAATAACATAGTGATTATATATATATATATATATGTGTGTGTGTGTGTGTGTGTGTGTGTGTGTGTGTGTGTGTGTATCATATACTAATCATAAAGACATAAATAGATATAAACATCACTAACTAGAGTACCACAAACTCACCAAACAAATAATCAAACACTTGGAGTGCATCGCACAAGTATCACACTAAATCTATGATACGCTTGCGATACGCCCCAACACAATACCCAATGCATCAAAAATGATATAAGCAAGTCTAAAATCATAATTATAAGCAATAAAAACTGCTAGCTACTCATCTATATGCTCATGGCAAAATATGACATGTGTAGACCCCCGTGTCGAAGGAAAAATTCCCAAATCAACATGTATCACTAAATTGTCATGATACTGCCTACTCGTATCCAATTGTGGATACGACACTAGTCTCACACAACCAAATACATGTCAATTTGGTCCACTAGACCTATTGACAAACACATGGTGTACCAATCTCGATTTTTTTTTTCAAATTTGGACCAAAACACACAATAACATTCACAATAAGGGTCCCTATAGGTCAATTCTTCTTCCTATAGGTAGCCCTAGTACATAGGTAGGTTCCAAATAATTTAATTAAAGAATTAGAGTCTAAATAGAAGAAAAATTCTGAATTATACCTATTGGAAGATGGATTCCCAATACAAGTCTCCAATTGGATGCAAAGAGCCCTCAACTTGTGCATTCTTTACTTCCTTGTAGATCCTTGCCTCCTTCTTGCTCCAATAGCCTCCAATGGTGAAATAGAGAAGAATTGGGAAGATAATTGGTGTAGGGAATGAAAGAGATTAGGATGAACTATTCTAGATCTAGAATTTTGGATGAAGAAAAGAGAGAAGAGAGAAACTCCTCTCCCTTAAGTAGGTTGGCCACCTCCTTGGCCTCCAAGTAATGGTGCAAAGTCTATTTTACCCCTATGGGCTTATCATGAAAAAAATATTTAAGGAAGGAATGTTCTATTCCTAATGTTTTGACTAATTAAATTACTAACTTAAAGAATTGGGCTAGTTATTGGGCTCAAGTCTAACTAAAATAAATGTTGGCCCATGAGTCAAGTCTTGTCTAGTTAGGGCCGCTAACACAAGTCCAAAATATAATGCAACATCTAACTATAATTAAATAACACTATAAATAAATATACAATATGCAAAATAATTAGTTAATTATGAAAGGACCAAAATATTCTTTCCTAGAAAATATGGTAGTGACAAGTCTACCCCCCTTAAAATAATTTTATCCTCGAAATTCAAAGAATAAACTACCCCAAGAAAAGCAAAACAGAATAAGAAAGAACATACCTCAAGGCATAAACAGATACAGGTGCCGCTATCGCATTTCATTCTCCCTCTCCCAAGTAGACTCACCCGGAGAGTGATGCCTCCATGCGACGCGCACCGAAGGAATGGTCTAGTTCCTCAACAACTTCTTTCTCTGATCCAGAATCTCAACTGGCTTCTCTGGATAGCTAAGAGTAGGGCCTAACTCTATCTCCGAGTGATCCAATACGTGACTAGAATCTGCCACGTACCGTCTCAACTGTGACACGTGAAACATGTTGTGCACTCCCTTCAATGTCGGTGGCAAGTCTAGTCTGTAGGCAACTACACCGACCCTCTCGAGAATACTTAAGGGTCCGATGAATCGCAGACTAAGCTTCCCACCTCCATCGAAGCGAATCGTGCCTCGTGTCAGAGAAATCCTCAGAATCATCAAACCTCCAACCTAAAACAAACACAACCTTAAGAACTTAATCTATAACAAACAACCAGTATTAACAAAACAAAACCTAAAACTATACCTCAAACTCCAAGGATCTCCGGTGGCTATTGGCCCAATGCTGCTGTCTGTCCTGCGCCACCCAAAGTCTGTCTCTAATCAGCTTGACCTTCTCCGCTACATCCATAACCATCTTTGGCCCTAGCAAAGCTCTCTCTCCAACATCGTCCTAAGACAAGGGAGTATGACACCTTCGACCGTATATAGCCTCAAATTGTGATATCTCTATACTGATCTGGTAGATGTTGTTGTAAGCAAACTCTATCGAATGAAAATGGTCCTCCCAAGATCCCCTAAAATATAGTATACAGGTGCATATTATATCCTCGAGAGTCTAAATGGTCCTCTCTGACTGCCCATCCGTCTGGGGTGATATGCAGTACTGAACTTGAGCTGGGTGCCCAAGCTCGCCTGCAAACTCCTCCAAAAATGAGAATTAAAATGACTATCTCGATCCGAGACTATGCTGGTGGGAATTCCATGTATCCTGACAATCTGCCTCACATACATCTCTGGTAGCTTCTCCGTAGACAAACCCATATTGAAAGGCAAAAAGTGGGCCGACTTGGTCAACCTGTCAACGATGACCCAAATCGCGTCTTTTTCTCCTGGAGATCGTAAAACTCCAGACGCAAAATCCATAGTAATGTGCTCCCACTTCCACTCTGGAATGGGTAATGGCTGTAGTAAACCGCCTGGCCTCTGTCTCTCGACTTTCACTTGCTAGCACACTAAGCATCTGGATACAAACTGTGCCACCTCCCTCTTCATGCCATACCACCACACACTCTCTCCCATATCTCGATACATCTTGTTGGCACCTGGATGCATGGAATACTGAGAGCGATGTGCTTTCTGCAATACCTTCTCACGCAGCTCCCCACCAGGCACACATAATCTAGTACTATGCCGCAAAGAACCATCCTTAGCAATGGTAAAATTATCCTCTAATCATGCTCTCACCTGAGCTTTGATGCTCCTCAAGACACATCCTCATACTGGGCTACCTTGATCTTGTCCATCAACTTTGAATGTATCTGCAAACCCCATATCTGCATCGCAATCCCAGGAACTATCACCTTAATGCCCAAGCTCTCCATATCCTCCAACAAATACTGGTCCTTTGTAAAAAATATAGCTACTGGATACCTGCTCAAGGTATCGGCAACTACATTAGCCCTCCCTGGATGATACTGTAAGGATATATCAAAATCCTTCATCAGTTCCAGCCACCGACGCTGCCTCATATTTAGCTCCTTTTATATAAAAACGTACTTCAAGCTCTTGTAGTCTGTGAAGATCTCCACACGCTCTCTGTATAGATAGTATTTCTACGACATCAAAGCAAAGATGACCGCTGCCAACTCCAAATCATGGGTAGTATAGTTCTTCTAATGAGGACGTAATTGTCTCGATGAATAGGCAATCACCTTCCTATTCTGCTGGAGAATACAACCCAAACCTTTCCCCGATGCATCACTATAGATAGTGAAATCTCCATACCCTGATGGCAATATTAAAATAGGAGCAGACGTCAATCTCGTCTTCAATTCCTTAAAAGCAGCCTGACACTCCTCTGTCCAAACAAACTCCGCGTCCTACCTAGTGAGTCTGGTCATCGGCTCAGTAATTCTCAAAAAATCTTGTACAAACTTTCTGTAGTAGCCTGCCAGACCCAAAAAACTCCTGATCTCTGCCACTGAACTCGGGGTCTTCCAAGACTCCACTGTTGTGATCTTCTTCGGGTCCACTGAAATTCTATCACCAGTCACAACATGTCCTAAGAACTCTACCTTGTCCAGGAAGAACTCGCACTTGGACAACTTCCCATACAGCTTCTCCTTCCTCAGCACATCAAAAATAATTCGCAGATGCTCCTCGTGCTCCTCTGGCATCTTCAAGTATATGAGAATGTCATTGATGAATACCACCACAAACTTGTCAAGGTAGTAGTGGAATACCTTGTTCATCAAATTTATAAACATCGTCGGGGCATTAGTCAACCTAAATGATATCACCATGAACTCATACTAGCCATACCGAGTCCTAAAAGCAGTCTTCGAAATGTCCACCGGCTTCACTTTTACCTGGTGGTATGCTGATCTCAAGTCTATCTTGGAAAATACCTTGGTGCCACTTAACTGATCGAACATATCATCAATCTGTGGCAATGGATATTTATTCTTGATAGTGATATTATTCAACGCCCTTTAATCGATACACATGCACACCGATCCATCCTTTTGGTACAAACAATATCGGGAGCCCCTACGGTGAAGAACTGGATCTGTAAATCCCTTATCCTGTAGTTCATCCACTTGCTTCTTCAGCTCGACCAGCTAGCTGTTGTTCACTCTATAGATATGTTATAAAATTGTCTCTACACTTGGTACCAAGTCCATAGAGAACTCAACATCTCGATATGGCGGCAATCCTGGCAATCCCTCAGAAAACACATCCGAGAACTCTGCTATCAAGGGATGCAGCAACTCCTTATCTTCCACCACAGATAATGCCTTCTTCTTGCTCTGAAGCTTCTCTAGCAAACTCAAACTCTGGTTCTTCTGGCGGGCTAAACAAAACTATACCTCTTCTGCAATCTATACTAGCATGGTGCCTACTCAACCAATCCATCCCGAGTATAATATCGTAGCTCGAAAGTGGCATTACAAGTAGACACGCGCTCAGCTCCCGGCCACAGAGTAACTCTCTAATACTTGCAAACATCACTAACCAGGATAATGCCTCCCCCAATCATGATCTTGCAAGTCCTAAGCAAAGACTCAGCTAACAAATGATGCTTCAGAGTAAAAGAAATAGATACATAACTATGGAAAGAACCTGAATCAAACAATGCTAAAGCTAGAATAAAATTAAGGAGAATAGAACCTGCGATGACATTTTCGGTGGGCTAGATCTCCTCGACCGTCATAGCAAACAGTCATCCTTCAGGTGCACCTCCCTGATGCTGGTGCTGGGCGTAACGCTGATGTTGGGTCAAAAGTGGCAGTCCCCTCGACTGTACTACAAGTGGCCTCACCTGTGCTCTCTGAGCTGGAGATGCTCCTGAGCTGCATGACGAGGGTTGGAAGGATAATATCTCATCTAATGCTCCTCTGTGCCACAATACAGACAAACTTTCAACCTCTTCCTGCAAACTTCCCAGATATGGCCTGGCTTCTAACAGTAGTGGCATGAAGCATGCTGTGAGTGTCTCTGCTGCTGTGGTGCCTGGTGAACCGATGCCCTAGCTGGAGTCTGGTACTGCTGTGGCTGCTGAAAAGGCCTAGACTGGAGATGAAGACGCTTAGCAGGAACTGCGCTGCTACTAGCCCTCATAAAAGAAGAGTGATTCTCTCCAACCAAGTATAGACTATGTGTTAAGCTGACCAAGTCACTCCCACAAAGGACGACAACCACCCAGATCTTCAACAACGAAAAATCCTAACAAGCGTCCATTTGGCAGCTTGGTCTGCTTACGGTTACAATTGTACCCTGTTAAGAAGGGACATGTGGCACCCTCCAGCATCCATGCGACCCAACATATGCGTGTCCAGGGATGACTATAAATAGTAGGGTACCATACCCATACACACGGCTGGCTATCTGCGAACCTACACTCAAGTGAGAGAGAAGAACTTCTGCATCGGATCATCCACGGAGTAAGGAGAGTTTCTACACTCCTAACCCTCCATTGTCACCCCCAGAAAATAAATTTGTACTTAGATTATCTTCGAGGACTTCTCTATACTTTCTTTAGTTTGTTAATCAAATCAAGTTCTCTTTTTGATTTAATGGTAAACATAGACGAAGCTTGCTCGAATAAATATTAGAGCCATTTTGCGGTCCTCATAATAGAACTCCCCCTCGACGAGTGGAGTTGGCAGCAAATATAAAAATAACACATGAGCTCTCTGTATAAATCATATAGCTCAATATTCTCTCTCTTCCCCTTTTTCAGTTTCTCCTTATAGGGAACATACTCCTCGTAGGATTCTTCCTCATAAGGCAGTTGAGAGATCTCGTGCATCTCATGAAGAGAGAAGCCTAATTCTCCTGCTTCATAACACTAGGAGGATAATTGCCACCAATATCCTGAAATCGATTCATGAAGGTGTAGGTCATAATGGGAACGTTATCCGTTGGCGATCCCGTAGAGGAATGCCCTGGAAGGAGCCTTATTATCCTCCGAGGAGAAGGGATTTTAACGCCCTGTGAAAAGAATCGACCACCTTCAGGCATATGTTTGATTCGACCAACTTCTGTGCTCGAGAAAATTGGCGTTAATTTTCAATTCATGACTCTCTCGATAGTTCATGTGTGGAAGGATGACAACGGAAAATGCCTCTGCATGGATGGCAAAAGCACTTGATCCCATCCAATTCAAAGATCAAAATCTTAGCACCTGTATTAACCTCCTCCGGAGCAAGCTCAGTGGCGTCACCAAACTAGAATGCGGGCTTCGAGAGTAAGGCGTTATTCTCGTCGGTAAAAGAAAGTCTTTTAATAATCCTATAGAGGGTAGCATTTTCTGTAATATGAGATGCTTAGGTCTCTACTCTAAAATTTTTAGTTTGAACTGCGGGATCTCGATGCCACGTATGTTCATAAACTTGCTAGGTCTCAATCCCGGTAGAGGAACCAGCCATGGCACCCTCGGGCAACACAATATTGGAGAAAGATACTGCACAGGCAAATGGTTATGTTTAAAATGGAGGTTCATGACAAGGATATTATGGTAAAAGAAAAAAGGCAAAATTACCTGGGATATTCTGAGGCCAATCACTAGCATAGGAGAGTGAACGGGAAGAATGTTGAGAGGGTTAAGTGCAATCGGTCCCACAAAATAGAAGAGGAGACAAGCACTTTGTCTGATCCCTTTGTCCCCTTCTTGGAATACTTTTGGGAGCCATCAAAATAAGTCTTTGTAAAGGAGACAAAAGGAGAAGAAGAAGAAGAAGAGAAAAGGTCGAGAAAGGTAAAATATCTTTGAGGAAGACCTTATGAGAAGACAAAGAGTCTCCCTTTTGTAAAATATCTTTGAGGAAGACCTTATGAGAAGACAAAGAGTCTCCCTTTTGTACCACAATCTCTCTTTTGTGGAAAAAGGAAAGGCAGAAATTCAAATCCCTAGATTAGCACATAAACGATCATGACATAACACTTTTAGGTTGTTGCGTATGAAATTGCGCGAATCATATCACTACTGCACAGAATTCAAGGAATATATGCAATCAAAATACCATAAGCCCCTTCCGTGCAAAAACTTTTCAAAACTGGCCATGCTTCTACCGTTCAAAGTATTTTCGAAGACCCCCTAAAAAAACTTTAAAGGGGGTTATGTAGAAGCATGCAAATTCTCCAAGTCTACACCCAATGCCAGCAGAAAAGCAACTCCAAGAGGTCATCGCAGAAGGCCTAAGTGGAAGACTCATGCCATGTCATCTCTGTAAAAGACTTCCGCCAACACCCCCCAGTGAAAGAAAAGGGATCAACACGTCACCCTTATGTGACAAAGCCATCAAGACATCATGCGTTGAAGGCGATGAATAATTTCAAGGGCACTGTCAGCCATGTCAACCTATCCCACAAACGACAAGATTTTATTTCTTCCAACGAGGACAACTTAATTTCGTGGGTCTTTCAACCACAGAAAGGGACCCGTCGCCTTCCATTTCTTCAGCGGAATACCTAAAGCGTGGTCCCCGCTCCATGATCTCCACGACTCCCATGACTCTTATCATAAGCTGATAACGTGGATAGGTGGTTTATCCACTCACCCCACTAGCGCCACTACTCCGCCAAGAACTCCTGCTTAACCGTGTATGTGGATAACCATTCGCCAACCGTCGGCCACCATCCTTCTCCCATGATTCGGACATTGGTCATAACTGTTCCAACTGCAAGCCACTTGGAATCTCCAGAAGGAAGCATTCTTTTCTAAGGCCACGTTCCCTACCGGTCATATTGGAACGTGGGTGACGCATTCTTTGTTATAGACCATGATCGCGTCTATGGAAGCTCCATACTCAATGGCAATGACCGGACGATCATCCTTCTATAAATTCTTGGCACTTTAAAAATTTTCAAAGGACGACCAATGCGACAACAGACAGCAGCCTCGATACCAAGCTCCTGCACGTCCCCCCTACTATATTTTCTATCCCATAGCTGTGTCCGATAGTTAACGGAGAAAAGGGATTGCTCTGATCCAACCTCCACTGTCCCACTTCCCCAAAATCTTGGACTTGTTCTCAACCCGTTGTACTTACATATTCTGTGTAATCCAGTCTGATGACGAGTTCAATAAAATTTATTTCCAATCTCTACACATGTCTTTTGAGCACGAAAATAATAATATGTTGCCGATCTTAAATGAATGTCCCACAATACCTCGTTCCTCCTAAGCCGAACGATCCCAGTGTCCAAGCCACTCATTGGAGAAACCAACGCCTTGTGTACAGGTTGTCCATGATTATACGAATGCGTGAACAATTTAACCATAAAATCATGTACGATACAGAAACATAATTAAAGAATTGTACATTTTATTTGTATAATATATCATTTTTGCGCTATTAACCTATTCACTCAATATTCTAGTTAGCGACTCGCGGGTCCCAATATGCTGACCATCCCATGGCTATTTCGACTTTATTTCTAGGTTTCAGGCTTGTGTGCGCATTGGTTTAGCTTCGGGGAGTGTGTGCTAGAGTTTTTGAGTATATATTTATATTTATGTGTGTTTTTTTGTGTGGGGATGAGTGTGGTTGAGTGTTGGTAGTGTGTTTGTGTGTGTGTTTGTGTAGGTGTGTGTAGTTGTGTGTGTGTTAGTTTATGCGAGTGTGTTTGTATATATTTATATATGTATGAGTGTGTGTGTGTGTTTGTATAAGTGTATATATATATATGTTTGTGTCACGACCCACACCCGGAATTGGGGCACGAGTACGTGGGTACGTCCAGCCTGTGCCGTAGCATCGGCGGTAGAACGCTGTCTAGGTCATGTAACTATCTAATCAATCTCACATGAATATCCAACTCCATGAGGAGACACGGATATCACAGTATAATATGAATAATATTCTCAATCACATAACTACAGCACGATAAGATCTCAAAGAAACAAGTAAGATGCAACACAAGTCTAAAAATAGAAGTAGCCTAGCTCAACAATATATTTCAAGTCTCAACAAGTATGCCGGAGACAAATCCGGTACCAAAAATAATATGCTAAAAGAACTAACTAGATACTAGTGATTTCGACTAGATCTCCCGGAATCACAACTAAACTACCAAGTCCAAGTCTCAGCTACTCACCCTGTGGTCCATAAGTGTCGGACACCAGTCCTCTAGGCATAGTCTGGAAAAATATATCCAGTCAGGATTGGAACAAAATACACCTCTAACAGCAGTTCCACATATATTGATAAAACTATAATACAGTGTAAAGAAATACAGACAGATATAAAAACTGACAATAAAGAATACTGACGAGCATGGATATACTGGAAACAGAAATACTGGAATAAAGGAATACTGGAGCATATAATGTACATCTAGAAATGAAATAGAAATCCAAGTACACACTAAAATAATGAACTGGTATGTAAAGATGTACAAAAACAAAACTAGAACATGTGGAGATGCTAGATCAATACACTAGAGATACATGTCAAGAATTATCTAACTAAGTGTGTAAAATATCAGCATATCATATGATCGGCTTGGGACTGATAAGACTCATTATATTGGTTAGCGATCATCCCTGAGGTCAGGCTAATCCATACGGATAGCTATGATGCGAGTAATAGTCAGGCTAACCATATGTAACAGTGATGAGGCATGTAATGGTAAGGCTGCACCGACGTGAGACGTGGGTGAGCTATGATGCATGTAAAGTTGGGTATGATCACATAAACTACTAATATTTTCCCGTTTTCCCCCAGCTAGCACGATGGATTCCAGATCACGACTCCTCATGATGGTCTCAATGATGCCAACTCGTGTAAAGAACAGTATCAGAGTCATATACACTATACAACAAGAGTTATAAAAATAATCAACATAATAGAAACTGTCAGAGAATGTACTCGCCTTGGGTCCTTAGCTGTCAATGCCAATGTCCTGTTCTAGTGTATCGCCTGGATGATCCAACAGTCCTATAGACATATCATAAATATAATATTTATATCAGATGCTACACTAACACACAATCAAATACACTGGTCTCAGGGCTATGCCAGGTATGGCACTAGTCAACTAGGGTCAAGTGCGTCAAGTTGCACGGGTGTCGCATCTGTAATTCTGTGAATTCAGACAGTCGATGATACTGGGCTTGCCAGTACGTCAGTGTACCTGTGGCAGTCAACTAACAGTTCACACGGTCACAAGGTCATGTGTAGTTACGGGGTATCCGTATTTACACTCGGGTTACCTAGAAGAGATATTTATATAAATATACATATTATACACATAATATATTACCAATTAATTGCATACAATATATATATATATATATACTTAATGAATTTACACTATTAAATATATATGTACACATATACATACTAATCAAATTATACTATGTACATATATATATATATAAAAAGGGTACTAGGGATGCACGTACAACACGTACACACAAGTACATATATATATCAGTTCGAGAAATACATATATATATATATATATATATATATATATATATATACCAATAAAAATATAATACTATATACTTGCATATAAGTACATATATATATACCAATTAAAAATATAATACTAACATATATGAGGAATGCGTAAATACTAATACATGAATTTAATTTATACTAGTATATACTTTATTAAATACATATTATATGAAAATACCAATATACACTCATATATATATATATATATAATACAATAATAATAATACATACATAGAATTAATTTATATACTATATAAAAATATCCAATATACATATGTATATATATATATTGGTTACATATATGTATGATACATATATACTATTTGAAAATAGAATAATATGCATACATATACACATGTATGTATATGAATTCATATATATACTATTATGTAGGAATACATATATACTATTATGTATACACCAATCCAGTTATATACACTATGAATCAATGCTCTACTAAAGGAGGGAAGAGGAAGAGGGACTCACCAGGGTCGATGGTGGTGGCGATCGTGGCGAGGGTGGCTGCCAGAGTACGGAGGCGTGGCCGCTAGGGTGTAGTTCGGTGGGGGCTCGGGTGATTGACGATGGTGAAGCGGAGGCGAGTAGGGATCTCGTCGAGGAAGACGAAGACGTGGGTGGTGATGCCGGAGTGTCGAGGTGGGCTCGACCGGAGAGGTCTTGGCCGGAGCAGGGAGCTCGGCTATGCAATAGAGGGGATGTGGAGCTAGGTCGGTGACAGGGTGGTGGTAGTAATGATAGTTGATGACATGAGTCGGAGCTCGAGACTGAGGACGTCGGCTTATGGCAGAGCAGCTCGGTATGGTGGTGGTGCTGCTGCCTTGGGTTGGCCAGAGTGAGTGAGCCGAAGGAGGTGGAGAACGGTGGGGAGCTCGACCGGAGTCGAGGGGAGCGGGGAGTTGGCCTGCGGGGTCGACAGTGTATGACTGTAGCAGTGAAGCTCGGCCGGGAGAGGAGCCGGAGGAGGTCGACTAAAGGAGGGAGCCGTGCCGGAGTCGAAGTCGGCTCGCCGGAGGTGGAGAACAGCAGCTGGGGACGACGGCCGGGGTACTCGTCCGGGTCGGGGTGATTGTAGAGTGGTGGTGGTAGTCGATGGGGGAGATGCAGCGGGGGGCTCAGGGGGAGATGAACGGAGTAGGGAGGTGGTGGTGAGGTTCGTGGTGGTGGATGTGAGGAGAGGAGAGTATGGGATGGTGGAGCGAGGTGATGCTCCGGCGGGTCGGCCGGAGCTGAGGGCCGGGCTCGGCTGTACAGTAAGGATGATTCCCCCCCCCCCTTTTCTATTTCAAAATTAAAAAGAAGGTGAAGAAGAAAGGAAGAAGAAGAAGAGAAGAAAGGAGAAGAAGAAAGGAAAAATTTTAAAATGAAGGAGGGGGCTACGGTTGGGGCTTGTGAGGAGGTGGGGGGCTTCCCTAGGTTTGGGGATTATGGCTTGTGTGATGGGACATTAAATAGGGTGGTGTGTGTGGGAATGAAGGGTGATGATGCACTCATTTAATGGAGGGTCAAGATTTGACATGAAGGGATTTCTTCATGTGGGGATAAGGGTTGTTGACTAGTCAATATTAGGGCTTCTCCAATGGTTTGAACCAATGGGGTGTTAACACCTAATACAAATTTGCAAATTAGCCCCCTAAAATTTGGGTATTTGCACAGACACATAAAATAATACAAAATTGGTGGGCGATTCGGTGTTTGGCATTTTGTAGGGTAGGGGTGTTGTGTGTTTGGTATGGGCTTAATTAGTAGGGTACTGGAATTAAATTGGGATTTACGGAATTAGTCAAGATGGTATCCTCAATTTTATTAGAAATAAATGCAAGCTGTGTTCTAAAATTAATTTGGAGTACATGGGGCCAAAATTAGGTCGGGTCACCAATATCATTAGTGAAGAAGACTCAGAACAAAATTTTACCCTAATTTGGGTTGCACGAAAAATGGGTCAAGATTGCCTCCAATTTTGATTGGAACGCACAACGATACAAAATTGGAATTTATTTAGAAATTAAAATAAACGTCCGCGACGATTATTGTGCGGCAAAAATGAAGCACAAGAGAGCATGATTATGAATTACAAAAATGGCAGAATGGAAGACGGGCACGTCTAGGGCAAGGTTGTAAAATTTGTTGGAAGGCAAAAGCTAGGGTAACCCTCCAAATATCGATGCAACGGCAAGGCACAATAATTAAATAAATTATGGTAATTAATTACTACCTCTAATAAATAAATTCTAATTAATACAAATTAAATACAAAATCCTATAATTCAGACAGGTGTTCATCTATTGGGCTTCTAAGTCAAGTCTACCAGCTCAGACATTAATGAACACTGTATATAATAATATATTTAATTACACATCTCACACCATTATTTAATTTAAATACACATATCGAGAAATCATTTAATATAAATACCATAATATTAATAGTATATAAAAAGTCAAAAATACCCCTATTTTCGGAACGTGGTAGTGACAAGTCTACCCTCCTTAAAAGAATTTCGTCCTCAAAATTTAAAATACTCATAGTAGTATTTATTTATTATATTATTTTCCATCAATAGTTAAATTCACCAATCCACATAATTCTAGAATAATCCACCTTGCCATTTCACAAATTTCAAAAAATTCTGAAATTATTGTATTCCTGAAAAATCCCCGAAATAAAATCAGTTTCTATTTTCCTCACAATTTCTTCCAAAATTTTAATTTAATAATTCAATAGCCGGAATTTAATATCCACTCCTCTAATTTGATTTTTAATCAATGCATATATATATATATATATATATATATATATATATATATATATATATATAATTAAAATCTCGTCCCAAAAAGTTTGAATTCAAATACTAATCCACCAATGATCTTATTCCTTGGTTTCCTTTTTCCTCAAAATACTTGACAACGCGATACCTATGGATTCTTCAAATGCAACGTCCCTAATATAAAATTTTAAAATTCATAACTTGTAGTCAATTAAATATAATGATAATCTCCTTAATTTCCTCAAGTTTTTAATGATAATTTATACCATAACCAATAAATCATTAATCCTACCATATTAAATTCTTAACCTCTCATTTAAATTAATGTTTATCCTCAAATTTTAATGATAATTTAATTATATCTCAATCTTGATAAAATCAATGATTCATCAACTCTGCCATATTAAATCCTTAACTCTTTATGCTTATCCTCCAAAATTTTAAGCATCTTGTTTCTCTTGTCAAGTCATAACCCCTTCATAAATCTACTATGGTCAAACCCCAATAATCATGGTCTAAGAAAATTCTACCTACAGCCATGCAATCTAAGAAAATATGTACGATCATGTATCTTTTGTCATGGTATTGCAGTCTCTATCAGGGTGTACTACTAACTATATTCTAACAAGAAAATCATACATACGAACTACAGTACTAGGGAAATCAGTCAATCAATCAAATAAAAAGGAACAGAAGGAAGGGAAAGAACAGAATCTGCTAACACATTACCTGTAGTATCGGTCTCCTCGACCGTCATCGCAAATGCCCCGCCCTGCTGGGGTGGTTTTCTTCGCGGGTGCTGAGCAAAATACGTTTCCACAGGTAGCCTAACAGGATCTCTAAAATTTGGAGCTGCACGCTGAACTAGAGGGCAATCTCTCATTCGGTGTCCTGCATCGCCACAGCGCAAACAAAGTCCTAGCCTCGCTCTACAGCTCTTCCTAAGATGACATGACTTCTTACAGTAATAACAAGTCTGCTGATCCTGCTGAACACGAACTGGTGCATGGTACTGCTGTTGATACTGAAATGCCCTCGGCTGCCGCTGGCTAGGATACTGCTGGGCAACTCTCTCAACAGCCTGTAGTGCCATCTGGTGAGCGTTCTCCATGCTCTCTCTCATTAGTTCAGTCTGCGCCTGGTGCGCTTCTGCTTTCACCCTCAGATCCTCATCTTGAAATTGCTGAGCATCTGCCGTCACTCTCTGGGCATCTACCATGCCCTGGATCAAAGTAAACATCTGTGCCCCGTCAATGGGCACACTTCTGGAAATCGGAGTCGGTGGAGGAGGAAGGTTGTCCGTCACAGCTGCGGCAATCCTCTGAACAGGTGGGGGAGGAGGATCCCTAAAAAGTGTAGATTCTTCCACATGCATCGGAGATGTAGGAGGAACTTCGGCTGTCTGTCCATCAGGTAGAGAGGTGGCAGACCCCTCTAAAGCTGATGCTCTCACTCTCATAGATCGTGTCTTCAGCGACATCCTGAAGACAGACCCAAAATAATCAATTTGGGCAATAAATACGATATCATCAAGGAAGGACAGTAAGTTCTAAAGAAGCAACATTCAGAAGGAATAAGGACAACAAGATAAATATATTAGAAATATTCCTAGTTATGATTGCACAGGTCAATGATGCATCCAAGGTTTAATATCTCCATCCCTTTAGGTACCACAGTTCTACTACAAGCACACTCACTGCTAGCTTCCTTACCTACTATAATTGTTCATACTAGTTGTTCTTATCACTCAAGTGCACACCAAGTGCAACATACCATACTAAGTACTGTTCTCCCTAATACAACTCTAGATGTACACCCAAGTCTGTTTGTAGTGCCATCTCGATCATGCCTAAGTCAACAAATCCTTACACATGAACCTCATCCACTCATATACTAATATATATCTCTTCCACTATATAAAATTTTATCCTCAAAATAAAATCCTCAAAACTAACTCCTCAACAATTTAAAGTAAAATGCATATATTTTTCTCAAGTTCAAATATTCAAATACTGAATGAAAATTTAATCACTTCTAAAATCTTTATAGCCTTGACCATGTTTATTGAATCAAATTGAGTCCTCAACATTTTAATAACATAAAATCTCAACTCCTTAAAATTCTTAAAAATTATAATTCATTCCCACTCTTCAAACGATAAAATTGAATCCACAAGTATACATATACTACTCACAGTCTCTAATACTCAAGGTGCACACTAATACCCTAATTATTTACAACCTTAACTCTGTACGAATATTGTACTGCCCGAATTATTTGCACTATTACTTCCAAATGATCATCATTACTGATACTCTTTCTCCTCTATCTATAGTGCCAATACTAACTATAACACACCTATCATAGAACTATTGCTTCAAGGCACTACGCTATGGGTTAACTCCAGATTAATGCCTACTGCTCACGTGTCCAATTAGGAAACACTTACAAACTCACAAGCAACACTCAGTCAATATTAATACTCAAGACACAGACATAATTACAAGTCACTAATCATCATACTTAACAAGGATCCTCAGAGAATATAAGCTCAAAAGAATTGGATTGAGAACTGAAGGTATTTTTACTGCTAGCAAACAAAAGAAGCGATGAAATAAAGTCCTGTAATAACAGAAAAGAATAAGTGTTGAGATGATACTTTAAGAACCAATTTAAGATACAACCTGATAATCATACACGTCTGTCAGAAATTATGACACTTAGAATCCTCGCTACGCCAGTAAGCATAGATGCGATAAACGACAGGTTCCGTAACCAAGGTATGCAACTCTATAATCATGTCATCTAGAATCTTCGCCATGCCAACCGGTATGGCTGCAAGAGACTCTAAATTTTATAACTATAGTATGTACATCCAAGTCAGGTTCCTACGTTCTCATCACGATATCTAATATGGCTGCGATAAACTCTAGGTTCCATAACCAAAGTAGACGTTTTACCTTTCTCATTGTCCTCATTAACATATGTCATCAGATGATACCATAAATTTTAGCCCATAAAATTTATCTTGATATAAAATTAACTCAATAATGATACCAAGAATTAAATTTAACAACTGGTCAACAAGAATCAAACTCAATATCAATGAGGGAGGACGGACGGAAACAAGGGCAAAGGAATTAAATTGGAATTCATAATGAGGTTCTCAGGGGTCATCCCAGGAATCTCTCAAGGAATTGTGATTGAGTATCCGCTCTCATCCTAGTATTCTATGTCCTATATCCTATCACAGGCACGCAGTAGTACAATAGAGATGTCACACTACCACGATATCGCACAACTTGAGAAGTCTGACCTACATGGGCCACCACTAAAAACGTGTCACGACCCGCACCCGGAATTGGGGCACGAGTACGTGGGTACGTCCAGCCTACGCCGCAGCATCGGAGGTAGAATGCTGTCTAGGTCATGTAACTATCTAATCAATCTCACATGAATATCCAACTCCATGAGGAGACACGAATATCACAGTATAATATGAACAATATTCTCAATCACATAACTACAGCACGATAAGATCTCAAAAAAATAAGTAAGATGCAACACAAGTTTGAAAATAGAAGTAGCCTAGCTCAACAATATATTCCAAGTCTCAACAAGTATGCCGGAGACAAATCCGGTACCAAAAATAATATGCTAAAAGAACTAACTAGATACTAGTGATTCCGGCTATATCTCCCGGAATCACAACTAAACTACCAAGTCCAAGTCTCAGCTACTCACCCTGTGGTCCATAAGTGTCGGACACCAGTCCTCTAGGCATAGTCTGGAAAAATATATCCAGTCAAGATTGGAACGAAATACACCTCTAACAACAGTTCCACATATATTGATAAAACTATAATACAGTGTAAAAAAATACAGACAAATATAAAAACTGGCAATAAGGAATACTGACGAGCATGGATATACTGGAAATAGAAATACTGAAATAAAGGAATACTGGAGCATATAATGTACATCTAAAAATAAAATAGAAATCCAAGTACACGCTAGAATAATGAAATGGTATGTAAAGGTGTACAAGAACAAAATTAGAATATGTGGGGATGCTAGATCAATACACTAGAGATACATGTCAAGAATTATCTAACTAAGTGTGTGAAATATCAGCATATCATATGATCGGCTTTGGACTGATAAGACTCATTATATTGGTTAGCGATCATCCCTGAGGTCAGGCTAATCCATACGGATAGCTATGATGCGAGTAATAGTCAGGCTAACCACATGTAACAGTGATGAGGCATGTAATGGTAAGGCTGCACCGACGTAAGGCGTGGGTGAGCTATGATGCATATAAAGTTGGGTATGATCACATAAACTACTAATATTTCCCCGTTTCCCCCCAGCTAGCACGATGGATTCCAGATCATGACTCCTCGTGACAGTCTCAATGATGCCAACTCGTATAAAGAACAGCGTCAGAGTCATGTACACTATACAACAAGAGTTATAGAAATAATTAACATAATAGAAACTGTCAGAGAATGTACTCGCCTTGGGTCCTTAGCTGTCAATACCAATATCCTGTTCCAGTGTATCGTCTGGATGATCCAACAGTCCTATGACATATCACAAATATAACATTTGTATCAGATGCTACACTAACACACAATCAAATACACTGGCCTCAGGGCTATGCCAGGTATGGCACTAGTCAACTAGGGTCAAGTGCGTCAAGTTGCACGGGTGTCGCGTCTGTAATTCTGTAAATTCAGACAGTCGGTGATACGGGGCTTGCCAGTACGTCAGTGTACCTGTGGAAGTCAACTAACAGTTCATAGGGTCACAAGGTCATGTGTAGTTACGGGGTATCCGTATTTACACTCGGGTTACCTAGAAGAGATATTTATATAAATATACATATTATAGACATAATATATTACCAATTAATTGCATACAATATATATATATATATATATATATATATATATATATATATATATATATATATATATATATATATATATATATATATATATATATATATACACTTAATGAATTTACACTATTATATATATATGTACACATATACATACTAATCAAATTATACTATGTACATATATACATATATAAAAAGGGTACTAGGGATGCACGTACAACACGTACACACAAGTACATATATATATCAGTTCGAGAAATACATATATATATATATATATATATATATATATATATATATACATATATATATACCAATAAAAATACAATACTATATACTTGCATATAAGTACATATATATATACCAATTAAAAATACAATACTAACATATATGAGGAATACGTAAATACTAATACATGAATTTAATTTATACTAGTATATACTTTATTAAATACATAATATATGAAAATACCAATATACACTCATATATATATATATAATACAATAATAATAATACATACGTAGAATTAATTTATATACTATATAAAAATACCCAATATACATACATATACATATGTGTATATATATATATATATATATATATATATATATATATATATATATATATATATATATATATATATATATATATATATATATTGGTTACATATATGTATGATACATATATACTATTTGAAAATAGAACAATATACATACATATACACATGTATGTATATGAATTTATATATATACTATTATGTAGGAATACATATATACTATTATGTATACACCAATCCAGTTATATACACTATGAATCAATGCTCTACTAAAGGAGGAAAGAGGAAGAGGGACTCACCGGGGTCGATGGTGGTGGTGATCGTGGCGAGGGTGGCTGCCGGAGTACGGAGGCGTGGCCGCTGGGGTATAGTCTGGTGGGGGGCTCGGGTGAATGACGATGGTGAAGCGGAGGCGAGCAGGGATCTCGTCGAGGAAGACGAAGACGTGGGTGGTGATGCCGGAGTGTCGAGGTGGGCTGGGTCGGAGAGGTCTTGGCCGGAGCAGGGAGCTCGGCTGTGCAATAGAGGGGATGTGGAGCTAGGTCGGTGACAGGGTGGTGGTAGTGATGATAGTTGATGACATGAGTCGGAGCTCGGGACTGAGGACGTCGGCTTATGGCAGAGCAGCTCGGTATGGTGGTGGTGCTGCTGCCTTGGGTTGGCCGGAGTTAGTGAGCCGAAGGAGGTGGAGAACGGTGGGGAGCTCGACCGGAGTTGAGTGGAGCGGGGAGTTGGCCTGAGGGGTCGACAGTGTGTGACCGGACAATGAAGCTCGGCCGGGAGAGGAGTCGGAGGAGGTCGACTAAAGGAGGGAGCCGTGCCAGAGTCGAAGTCGGCTCGCCGGAGGTGGAGAACAACAGCTGGGGCGACGGTCGGGGTGCTCGGCCGGGTCGGGGTGATTGTAGAGTGGTGGTGGTAGTCGATGGGGGAGATGCAGCGGGGGGCTCCGGGGGAGATGAACGGAGTAGGGAGGTGGTGGTGAGGTTCGTGGTGGTGGATGTGAGGAGAGGAGAGTATGGGATGTTGGAGCGGGGTGATGCTCCGGCGGGTCGGCCGGAGCTGAGGGCCGGGCTCGGCTGTACAGTAAGGATGATTTCCCCCCCCCCCCTTTTTCTATTTCAAAATTAAAAAGAAGGTGAAGAAGAAAGGAAGAAGAAGAAGAAGAGAAGAAAGGAGAAGAAGAAAGGAAAAAATTTAGAATGAAGGAGGGGGCTACGGTTGGGGCTTGTGAGGAGGTGGGGGGCTTCCCTAGGTTTGGGGATTAGGGCTTGTGTGATGGGACATTAAATAGGGTGGTGTGTGTGGGAATGAAGGGTGATGATGCACTCATTTAATGGAGGGTAAAGATTTGACATGGAGGGATTTCTTTATGTGGGGATGAGGGTTGTTGACTAGTCAATATTAGGGATTCTCCATTGGTTTGAACCAATGAGGTGTTGACACCTAATACAAATTTGCAAATTAGCCCCCTTAAATTTGGATATTTGCACAGACACATAAAATAATACAAAATTGGTGGGCGATTCGGTATTTGGCATTTTATAGGGTGAGAGGGTATTGTGTGTTTGGTATGGGCTTAATTAGTAGGGTACTGGAATTAAATTGGGATTAACGAAATTAGTCAAGATGGTATCCTCAATTTAATTAGAAATAAATGCAAGCTGTGTTCTAAAATTAATTAGGAGTACATGGGGCCAAAATTAGGTCGGGTCACCAATATCATTAATGAAGAAGACTTAGAACAGAATTTTATCCTAATTTGGGTTGCACGAAAAATGGATCAAGATTGCCTCCAATTTCGATTGGAACGCACAACGATACAAAAATTAGAATTTATTTAGAAATTAAAATAAACGTCTGCGACGATTATTGTACGACTAAAATGAAGCACAAGAGAGCATGATTATGAATTACAAAAATGGCAGAATGGAAGGCGGGTACGTCTAGGGCAAGGTTGTAAAATTTGTTGGAAGGCAAAAGCTAGGGTAGCGCTCCAAATATCGAAGCAACGACAAGGCACAATA
>JAYESA010000005.1:123406613-123439113 GCA_036927795.1 Iris macrosiphon
ATGCGTATAACTTTTGCGAAGATCACGGCATAAAAGCCACGTAGGTAGTTATCCCTCGCGTAGAAAAGGTTGGCATAGAATCCAATAACTATCACTATGGCGTAGAAGCCAAAGAGTTATCAAACCGGCACAGAAGCCGAGTAGGCGTAGAAGCCGAGTAGGCATAGAAGCCGAGTGGGCGTAGAAGCCGAGGACGTAGAAGATAGCTGATCCTCCTCCCCTGACTGAGGCCTTGAGCCAATTCTGGACCGAGTAGCCTTAATACGCAGCAATGCAAATGTGGCCTGAGTTGGCGTATTCCAAGAAGATAGCGTATAGCGTGCTCCCATAGCTGAGAATAGCCCGATGGCGTAATGTGCCAAAGTGATGATGTGGATGTTTTAGCCAAAATTACGGCTTTTGGAGATATAATCAAATCTTTCGCATTAAATGCAAAGATCTGCCCCCATCCTGCGCATTAAATGCAGAGACGTGTCTTCGAAGATTTGCTATCATTCAGCGCATTAAATGCAGATACGCGCCTCGAACCCTGTACGAAGAGCAACTGATGTCGTGGCAGTCTGTTTGTCTTCTGTGGAGCGTAAGAAGCTCACGTCTGCCTGTATAAAATTAGGCAGCGTATTCCAGAGGCGTGTCTCGAAGATCTGCCATTATTCTGTGCATTAAATACAGAGACGTGTCTCGAAGATCTGCCATTATTCTGTGCATTAAATGCAGAGGCGTGTCTCAAAGATCTGCCATTATTCTGCGCATTAAATGCAGAGACGTGCCTCGAGCTCTGTACGAAGAGCAGCTTTTGACGTGGCAGTATGTTTGTCTTCTGCGGAGCGTAAGAAGCTCAAGTCTGCCTGTGTAAAACTAGGCAGCATATTCTCTTGTATGCGTACAAGCAGTTTACGCCAAGAAAATGGCACTAAACGACAGCCTGGTTTGTTGTGCCGTGCCATCATTATAGCCGTCGTCTGGGTAGTCGTGCAGTACTTTTTGTTAGGATTCGGACGTCAGGTTCACTGCTTGATTTGACAGGTTCATTTTGGGGAATACGAAGCATTCTTCGTACACTTTAATGCTGCATTAAAAGCGGATGAGTTTTACGCCATAAAGGCAATATAGCACCATTTTTACGCTGAAGCAGCCTGGACATACTGCATTACGCGGATAGTCCTTGAGCTTTTGTTTTACGCTGTGCTCAGCGAAAAAGCTCTATTGCATGCCGATGGCTCTGAAGTCATCTTTTTACGCTGCCCAGCATCAATATGCTGCGTACAGCTATCCAACGTATTTTTTATGCTTCTACAAGACCCCTTCAAAGCTTTTAAATTTCTCGTAATTTGAAACGCTTTGAATGAAGCATGAAATGGTCAAGTCTGACACATTTTTTGAGGCTGACTTCTTAGCGGATTTTTGGAGATTTTTTGGGATTCAGTGCATTCTCTTTCGCCTATATAAAGGCTGAGGAGTTAGCCTGTCCTTCCCATATTTCTTTAACCACACAGAGATGATGGTCGGAGTTCATCGGGTCGACTTGAGTGAGAAGTAGACCATGTTCTTCCAGCATGTAAGGAGCCGAAAAAGACGGCATCTTCGAGCAAATGTCCTCTGCAATGATGGATCATGGAAGGATATCATAGCCTCCTTTGCTCGGGATAATCAACAACTTTGTATGGCGGTTCTTCAGGAGAGAGGAAGGGTCTCATTTCACCACACAGCTTGCAAGCTGTATCTTCTCCTGTCATTCGTGGACGAGAGCAGACAAACTAGCTCTGTCCTCGAGTATTGAGTTGGGTGAAATACCTCAACTCAATCTGTCATGGCGTATGGAGCATGGGATCTGCATAATTTAGGCAGGCCCAGTTTTGTATCCTCCTGCCATTGATCATTTTCTTGTTAGTCGGTTGCGGAAACCGACTAACTGCTGTAGAAGATGGATGAAGATCTCCACCCATACAAGAACCCGGCAGAACAGACTCTGGGGGTGGCCTTCCGATGACGATGAGGAAATCCTTTGTAGACGGGATTTCCCTCATATGTAATCATGAAAAATGAAGAAAAAACCCTTTGTAGAATGGATTTCCCTCATATGTAATCATGATTTTAATAAAATCGTCTTTCTTCTGTGCATATGATTATTTGCCATATACTTTGCTGTGAAGTCTGAATATGTGTAGCTTCAACACGTCTGGTAACTTTACGCCGACTCTGATAGAAAGAGTGCTAGGTCTCATCCTGTCTTTTATGCATAACTAAGGATGCACAGAAAGCCGCTTAGCATTCTAGTATTCGAACTGTCATGCTGTTAGGAATGAGGAACCGCGTAGAATTCTGAACTCTCACTCCTGATAAATAGAATTCTTGTTCAGACCATCATCTTTAAGAATAATTTCTCGAAAATCCCTTGAAACAGGGCGAGAAATGGCTGTCAAAAACTGAGTCGCCATCTTGAACTGTAGATGAAATATTCAGACTGGATTCTAGATGAACTTCCAATCGACCCAAGGAGAAGAGTCATTTTCAATGTTGAACTCTGTATGCTTCGGGTACTTAGAATATTTTAAGGTCAAGAAGGAGTATCTTCTGTGTGAACTCTTACAATTGACCGCCTTAAGAATTGTTCAGATATACGCGTACTCTAGCCTGCGTATTTTCAGATATGCGAAAAGTCATAGATCTGTAATTGTAGATGAGCATAAAATCATAAGTTCGTAGCCTCTCGAGCGTAAAAGCTGATGAGCATGAGAGCATCCGGGCGTAGAACTTGTAGATTTGTAGCCTCTGAAAAGGAAATCTTCTGAGCGTGAAGTTGTGGATCTGTTGCCTCTGAGCGTAAAAGCCACCGAGCGTGAGATCATAGATTTGTAGCTGCTGAGCGTGAAGTTGTAGGTTTGTAGCCTCTCGAGCGTAAAAGCTACCGAGCATAAAAGCATCAGGGCATAAAATCATAGACTTAGAGCCTGTAAGCGTAAAACCGTAGATCTGTAGCTGTCGAGCGTAAAAAGCTCCTTAGCGTAAAAACCATGAATCTACTTTGCACGAAAACTTTTCGAATTTGCTGACTATCCGCCTTCTCTGAGTAATAGGCTGACATAGTCCCCAATCATAACCGAATATTAAATGTGAGATTTGGTTCGGGATTCGAGGAGTCCATCCGATCTCTATTTATACCCCAAGCTTTTCAGAGAAAAACTTTTCATCTATCTTTTACAAAAAAAGCCTTCGTCTGTTCGAGTTCTCTCCTTCGTCTCCTATCCGAGCATTCAGAGTTTTCAGCAATGGCCCCGAAACCGATCTCCTCCTCTAAGGGAAAGAAGACTGACTCTTCTTCTCGCTCTTCTGCCCAAGCGAGAGCAGCCTCCGTCGGGCAAGGCGAGCTTCATTCTGAGCGAAGTGTCCCGCCGACGAGCAGTGCACCCGGCCTTAAAGGTAGAGCTTTTGGGACGAAAAAGAATGACTAAAATCCTTCGCACACATTGTACATGAACACGCTAGGTCGTCTTCTGTGCTGATAGCCTCTTCGAGGAAGATAATGCACAGAGATGTTTTATCTTTTACGCCCACATTTCTAATGTGTCAGCGTAAAAACTCCATATTTTTGTAGTCTGGCGTAAAAGCAAAGACTGTCGAAACTTGGTGTATACCATAAAATTTGATTATTATGCTTCTGGATGAAAATTCTGACGTAATAACTCAAACTTTGACAGTCTGGCGTAAAACACAGACTGTCATTTTTTTTTGTGTATACCGCCAGTCTTGATTTTTACACCTTGGAATAAGATTCCAGCGTAAAAGATCAAGTTTTTACAGTCTTGACGTAAAGCATAGACTGTTGATTTTTGTCATATGCTGCAAGATTGTCTAGTATAGAAGCTGACGTGTCTTTCTTGCATTTTGCAGTTAACTTGCATGCATCTCCATTGGCTGAGGTGATGGGTTCCGTTGCTGGGATGCTGCACTCTAACTACCTGGAGGATTTGTCCCACGTGACATTTCCCATCTCTGGACCCCAATATCCTGAAGGAAGGGGAATCCTGATATCGGCTCAAGGCGAGCGAACACTGTTGAACATGATCAACGGAGAGCCCCTGACGTATATAGACGGGAACCAATACATAAAGCCGGCTTTTCTCTTTGGAGACATGATTGACAAGCAGTTGGTCCAATTACCGACTTTCTCTTCGGGGACATGATTGACAAGCAGTCGGTCCAATCATCTAAAAGGAGCTGACCAGGGGTCGTTTGTCAGCCGTCCTTCCGGCTCTGTGATGCCATTCAGGGGACTGTACCCGGGCAGTGTCCCGAGTGAAGACAGTTTAGTGCTCCAGCCGGTCCAATTACCGACTTTCTGCAACGATTTCATGGGGCACGGGGGAGTATACCCTAAGGTGAACCCTCGGACAAGTGGGTGGATCACCCCTACCAATCTTCGATGGGCTCGCTTAGTTGAATGGGCCCTGAAGCATTTTCAAACCGAGCTGGAGGGCATTAGTCTGTACGTAGCTGTGAGTGCTACCAGTGTTGGGTTACCTCATAACCCTAGCCTATTCTGGCACTGATGGAGCGATATATCTCGCTCACCGGGACTTTCGCCACTCCACTGGGGGAGTTGGGACTGGCCCTCCACGAGATGGAAGAGATCTCGAGACTGCCGTAGGGGGATACTCCATATGAAGAATATGTTCCCACGAACCGGGAGTTGGGAGATTCAGACCCTCGGGTAGTGGCAGTGTACCAGGAGCTGATGTGCCACTACCTTGCTTGTACCGCTTTTTATGGTGAGCCCTCAGATTTGGCTCATACCAATAAATGGGCGTCCTACCTCTTCTTTCACCGGGCCAGGACTACTAACCCGGAGAAGGTCTTGGATACGAAGGATCAGCCTTTGAATTTTCTGAGCGTGCTTAGTTCTCAAGTAGTCGACGATCTTATGGAAGACGCTGGGGCTCCGGACCAGATCCTCGACGAAGGGATAGGGAAATATCCTGCAGGCACTAAGGCCTATAGTTATTTGAGGCATTGCCGCAGGCCTCTGTCCAAGGAAGCTCAACTGGCTGTCTTCCTCTCTATATGGCTGCACCGACTGGTGGTACCCGGCATCGTATCTGCGGACCGCATTTACCGTAATACGCTATGGCCTGCAGTGAGTCTGGTGTTCGGAGCAAGACTGGGCTTGCTCCCTGCCATTGTGTGCCGCATACAAGCTGGCCTGAGGGCCATGACTGATGGGCTGCTTGCCGATAAAACTCGACGTGATAGCTTTCCCAGGGTAGAATTACCATACCTGTATTTGATGGGATGGTTAATTCTCCATAACCCCAGGGTGATGTCTTCCGGCTCTGGCAGTAGTTCGGGGGGTAGTTTCTTGTTGAACTACAAGAATTCCTCCTGGAACGTGACCACAGTTTTAGACTGTCGGCGGGTGCTGAACTTCAGTCACAGCTGGAAGCTTTTCTGCACTGTCCCCTCTGTATATCTCAATCAACAGGGGATCAGACTTCAGGATATAGGCGATGGGAATACCGTTCTTTCTCCTGAGGCTTTTAATTGGTTGGTCTGCATTAGACCTTCCTATTTACTATATAGAAGTGAAGACCATTGCTTCTTGGAGCCCTACCTGCCTAGTCGGTTTGCCAGGCAATTCGGGTATGACCAGTTGCACGTGGGCAATGCCGTCACCAGCTTCAGGTCCAGGGACGGACTCATTGATAGAGCGAGAGGATGGCGATACTTCATCATGGGTTGCACTGGAGCAATTTTTACCGTGCCCGTCATTTCACTCTCTACGGAGCTGCATATTCTTCACTCGTATGCCCAGTTCTATGTGGCAACCAACACCTTCCATCGTGATTTTGACATGCGTAGAAGTTTTAGGATGCCCTCTTCCAAGTCTGGGGGAAGAATTGAAATACCCTCGGTCTCTTCTGACGAGGGTGAAGATTCCGTTAATCCAGATGAGCCTCTGTTAGCGGTACCGAGGGGTAAAATACCTCCGCCTGCAGGGCCTCTGCTAATCTCTGGGAAGCGAAGGGTTCCTGCTCCGAAGGAGACTTCCCCTCACAAGAGGAAGAAGAAGACGATTACTCGTCCTCTCAGGATTTCCGGCAATGAGGCTCCTAGAAGTGAGCCTGCATCTCCCCCTGTTGGGGATGATTCTTTGATTGGAGGTTCCTCGCCTTTTAGAGAGGGAACCTCTACAGTTTCGGCTGGCGGTGCCGGTGAATCTCTGCTCGAGGCTGCTGTCGCTGCTACCGTTTCAGGTAGTGGTACGAGATCGCCTTTGGGGCCGAGCCGAATAAGGATATCTTTATCCAGGTCAACATCGGGAGAAACCCCTGCCGTGTCTGTAGGTGCACCCAGCGAGATTCTACCTGATGAACCTCGATTGGATCTGGGTAAAGATTCAGAAGAATACCTGCCGATGTCAGTTAGCACACCCCCTTCTCCAGGTATGACAGCTTGCCTAGCATCATTAAGAAATGATTTAGCTGTACTGGCCGCAGACGCGATATATACACCATCGGCCATGGGTAAATGTCATCTTTACGCCTCTTTTTAGAAAAGTTAACATCATTTCGATATTAACTTCCTTTTGTCTTCTTTTCAGGGGAAGACATCTTCGAGGAGGGCAGTGTTGACGCCCCTTTTGGCTCTGTGTCGGCTCTTGGCGATGACATGGAGGTACCCGACTTCGAAGAGGAAACATTTTTGGGTGCTGACTCGCCCGAAGTGGTTCCGATATCTCAGGAGGAGGATGAGCCTGTCATTACGACAATGCCTCCTTTGAGTACGCCGGTCACTTCGTCCGGTGTTGGCACATCTTCTTTTGTCGCACCACCAATTGAGGCAACGACTGTGGCAACATCGTCTACGGTCGTTCCTGGAGGGAGGTTCGCCAATATTGCAGCCACTCCCAACGTTCATTCGGATCTAGTCATGCTGACTGAGCAGTATACTGGTATCTTCTACACCACCATGAAAACGTTGATATCAATAGTGTTGGAGAAGAATCTAAGCTTTGAGGCTCTGAGGAGGTCGTCTCAGTTCGCGATAGTGCCGATCAGAGGCTTCAACGACACTGGGATAGCTGACACACTGGAGGAGATAGTTAATGGTTTGGAGCAACCCATTAACGAATATCTGTAGCTATCTCGAGGCAGCATTGACGACCTGGTCCAGGCTAAATATGACTTCTTGACTGCGCAGCTTACTGAACAGATGGCAGACCTAAATAAATCCATCCAGACACATCAGTAGGAGATGGATGAAGAAAAAGCTATCTTGGAGGAGGTCATTCCTCTTCAAACAAAGTGCCAGGCCGAGCATGAAGGGAATGTAGCGAGGGTCCACAAACTGGAAGCAAAACTCGCTCAGGCAAAGGAGTGGGCTTCTCAGTCGTCGGAAGCTCTAGATGTGGTAAATGGTCGACTGGGCCTAGCTCAACAGAACTTGGCGCGTACAGGAGTTGCCTGTGCTGGTTTTGTTCGGGCTAGATCCGAACTGTCCCTCTTGAGAAATGACGAGGCACGACTGGAGCGGGCCCGCGCTATTGCTCTGGGCTCCAGGACTGAGAAGATGATCGCGCTGGCGTAGCAGATTCGCGACCTGACCGCTCCCCCCAAATGATGTACCTTTTTTTGCTTTTCAATGTAATTTTGCTCTTTCTGGGAATAATAAAGAGGCTTTTATCTGACTTTGTGGACCCATCATTTTGGAATATAAATGACAGGTTTGGGTGAAAGTGATATCAGAGGTAATATGGACGTGATATACTCTCGGTAAGTTTTAGCAGGACATATCTATTCAGAGGTTATATGGACATAATAGAATATGCTTCAGTTAAAATTTGTATACAAAACACTATCAGAGGTAATATAGATATGATAGGTCTTGAAGTTCCAAATTAGTTAAACATATCTATTCAGAGGTTATATGGACATGATAGAATACGATCCAACTAGTTTCATTTTGGAAGTAGTTTTGTCAGAATGCGATTTTTGCCATATTCCATTTGAGCAAAGGAGGTTAAGCATAGTACCTCTTCAAGAATTTGCCATTGATAGGAGCCATCAACAAGTCTCCGTTAGGCTTGGCTAACCTGTAAGCGCCGTTTGAGAAAGTCGTCTCGATCACATAAGGGCCTTCCTATTTGGGCTGGAATTTACCCTTACTCCTGTGAGTAAGAATCATCGGCCTTCTCACACCTAAAACTAGCTCGCCAACTTTGAACACTCTTTTCTTTACTTTTTGATTAAAAATCTAGAAATACGTGCCTGGTAGAACGCGATGCGCTGTTGAGCTTGGAGGCATTTCTCGTCTAATCCTTCTAACTCTTGAAGCCTTAACAGGTCATTCTTTTCTTGAGTCAGCTCATTAGCCACTGCTATCCTGAGTGACGGAATTTGGACTTCGATGGGGAGAACTGCTTCACTCCCATAAACCAGTGAGAATGGGGTACAACCTGTCGGTGCTCGTACCGTTGTGCGGTATGTCCAGAGACATTCTTCTAGCTTCTCATTCCAATCCCTCTTGTTCGAAGAGACGAACTTTTTCAAGAGCTTGATAATGGTTTTGTTGAAAGCTTTTGCCAAACCATTAGCAGCAGGATTATATGTCGTAGAGGCCACATTTTGTATCTGATTTTTATCACAAAATCGATGAAATGCTTGGCTGATGAACTGGGGTTATTGTCATGAATTATCCTTCGGGGTATCCCAAAGCGATAAATGACATAATGTTTGATGAAGCTGATCACATTAGATGCCTTCACCTCAGCAAGAGGGATCGCCTCTGCCCATTTGGAGAAATAATCTGTGATGGCCAGTATGAACCGATGACCTCTGGAAGAAGACGGGTGAATAGGACCAATGATATCCATACCCCATGCTTCGAAAGGCCAGGATGCAACCGTAGGATGTAGACGTTCAGAAGGTTGATGGATAAAGTCTGCGTAGACCTGACAGGCTCTGCATTGTCTTGCATACTTTATTGCATCTGTAATCATGGTAGGCCAGTAATAGCCCATTCTCCTAACACGATCCTGTAGCTTAGGACCTAGTTGATGCGCTCCGCATACGCCGTCGTGAGCTTCATGGATAATCTGCTGTGCCTCGTCATCGGAGAGATATCTTAATAGCAGTCCGTTGTAGGTCCGGCGATATAGACACTGTGAAGATGCATCAAAATAGAAGCGTAATGATCGTCTTTTGACGGATACTGCTTCTTTAGGGTCCTCTGGCAAGATTCCGTATGCCACGAAATATATAAAGGGACTTCTCCAGTCTCTCCTGGGAGGATCGGTGTTCACAGCGTAGCTGCGTACTATGTGAAAGTTATTTTTTACACAGAATAAATCTCTGTTAAGAAGGATCACCGAATTCTGCCTTCTTATAGGAATAGCTAAATCTACAGCCAGACTGGCTAGGGCATTAGCTTCCAGATTCTGAGATTGAAGTACATGCTCTAGGAAGAATCCTTTGAATGTCATGGCTATCTCGACCGTTGCTCGGTGATAGGGGATGAGGTCTGGATTCTGGACTTCATATATTCCTCTGACTTGATTGACGATCAGCAGAGAATCACCGAAAGCTTCCAGAGATTCAACGCCCAATTCTTTAGCAACTTGGAGCCCGATTAGTAGAGCGTTATACTCTGCCACATTATTAGAACATGGCTCGCTAAGAGAATATGCTCGATAGATGATGAGTTTATCGGGAGTAACCAGGACAACCCTTACTCCTGAGACCACGTTTCCCCCGGGACCAGTCCTGGAGGCACCATCGAAGAATAGTTGCCATGCATCGCCTTCCATTGCGGAATTACATTCTGCAACTTCGTCGGGAATGTCCTCGTACAGTTTAGAGGTCTCCGGGATCGGATGAGCAGCTAGGAAATCAGCCAACGCCTGGCCTTTGATGGACTTCTGAGGGACATATACCATGTCATACGGTGTTAATAACATCGCCCAAGTCGCGAGTCGGGAATTAAGAATACTTGGCTTGTTCATCAATACCCAAAGAGGATTAATCCTGGAGATGATGTGGATGGTTTGGCCTGTGACATAGTATCGCATTTTCTGGATAGCGAACATTAGAGCCAAGCATTCTTTTTCCACTAGATTGTACCAGTGTTCGGCTCCGACCATCATCCTGCTGAGGTAGTAGATAGCATGTTCATGACCCATATCGTTCTTCTGTGCGAGAAGAGCTCCCAGAGAATGATCCATCGCTCGAACATACAGCACGAATGGTCTTCCTATGACGGGAGGTACCAGAACTGGCAGATTAGTGAGATAGCGTTTGATATCATTAAACGCTTGCTGACAGGCTTCGTCCCATACGAAGGATACACCTTTCTTCATGAGACGAGAAAAAGGCTAACATCTCCCGGAGAGGTTGAATATAAATCTCCGGATATAAGCCAGACGACCTTGAAATCCCCTGAGTTCTCTCAGATTACGGGGCGGTCCCATTTCTAAGATGGCCTTGACTTTATCAGGGTCCACTTGAATGTCTTTGGCGGTAATGACAAATCCCAAGAATTTGCCACTAGATACACCCAGAAAGGACTTTGTAGGATTCATTTTGAGTTGATGTTGGCGCATCAACTCAAATACTGTCTTCAAGTCTTGGATGTGATTATCCTTGAGGCGGCTTTTGACAGCTACGTCGTCCACGTAACATTCCACTGTCTTGCGTAAATGCTCATGGAATATGTTACTCATAGCCCGTTGGTACATAGCCCCGGCATTCTTCAATCCTAAGGGCATGACCGTATAGAAATATACCCCCAATGGTGTCCGAAAGGCAGTATGCTTCTCGTCTTCAGGATGCATCTTGATTTGATTGTATCCTGAAAATCCGTCCATGAAAGACATACGTTCAAAACCGCATGTATTGTCAATCATGACGTCTGTGATGGGAAGAGGAAACTCATCCTTGGGGCAGGCTGCATTTAGATCTCGGTAATCGATGCAGATACGTACTTTCCTATTTTTCTTCATGACCGGGACAACATTGGCGACCCAATCGGGATGTTGTTCTTCCCGGATGAAACCGCAGGCTATCAACTTCTTGATTTCAGCTTCAATGGCGTCCATCATATCCGGGCGGAACCGGCGTTGGTGCTGCTTCACAGGCTTCGAATCGGGCAATATATTGAGTTTATGAGTAGCCACCTTCGGATCAACACCTGGCATATCCTCATAATTCCATGCAAAGACGTCGATATATTCTTTTTATTAGCTGGATAATTTCTTCCCTTTCTTCTTCGAAAAGATTGTTATTGATAAATATCGGCTTTGGCGAAAGTTTATCCCCAATATCGATCCGGATAACTTTATCTTCAGTGGGAGATTCTCTCTGCTCGAACCAGAATTCCCATTGTGTATCCATTTGTTGAGCCCAAGAGTCATTCTCAAATGGTTCAGATTCTTGCTCGTCTGCTTCGAAAGGATCTGTCACTACCGTATTTACTGATAATGTTCGTTCGAGAGCATCAGATGAGTCGAAGGACGCCGAGCCATTTTGAACAGAGGAAAAGATATCCTCGTTTGACTCAGAAGTTGCAAGGGAGGTGGTATACCCTAACCCAAAACTGGTTCGTTGATAGTAGGGATCTCCGTGCAGCGGCATCCGTCTGCCTTTCCTGTAGTTGAGACCTGGTTCCAACTTCAAGTCATAACCCATACTTTGCATGATCTTCAAAGCTTGCGGGCTGTATCTGTGAACCTGTATTTTACCAACATTATCGTCGAAAGAATCTTCTTGTACAGTCGGTTTATTGTGCATGCGGCCGAAGACTATTGAACGCTGACTACTGCAGGCAGACGGGACAATGAAGATAGAATCCTCATGTGGTCCATATGTCGTGGTGACATTGGATGATGATGCTACTTCCCACATATACGGATGATAGAAATCTATAGCTTCCAAGAATTTTTGTGCTATAGGTTCTATATCGTCATGGGGAGAGGATTCCTGATTTGGAATTTGAGCGTCAATATACTGGAAAAGAGGATCTTTATTAGCATCAGAAACCGCGTTCCTAGTTGCATTTACATCAATCGACTGCCTGTTGCGCCGAAGGTTGATGACCAAGGGTGGAGGCTTCTGGTTCAAAGTGATCACTAGAGGATCACCCCCTTTTCCTGACCTGGTTTTGTTCAGGTGGACAGCCACAGGTTCCGTAGCTTTTGGACGAGTAGTTCGCCCTTTTACCTTGATTGATAGAGGTTGCTTGGCAGAGGGTTCTTCTGGCTCCCGATGGGATTCCTTCTCTGCTTCGCCTGACACCTCTTCCATGTAGTCTTGAGAGTACAATACGGCATCAGAGTAGTAGGATTCTACTCCTTTAAACGGGTTCAGGTCAGCAAACTCCGTTTGTACTGTTCCTTGGGCGTCTACATATTTAAAGCATTGATGTAGAGTCGAAGGAACGATATTGTGGTCGTGGATCCAAGGTCTACCCAGCAGAATATTGTAGGACACCTCTGAATCAATGACGTAACACGTAGCCGCTGATCTGAGGTTGCCAATCTGGATCCTCAGGCGAATTTTACCCAATGGCTTACTTTTCCTGGCGTTGAAACCCACGATTGTAGTGGTGGTGTAAGCCAATTCGCTGGTAGGAATCCTCGGCGGTCTGAGCAGACTATGAGGAATGATGCTGATTGATGATCCCGAATCTATGTAAATCTGGTCGACCTCCATGGAAACGACGTACCCGGTGTAATAGAGGGGTCTGTCATGCCTGTTATGCTTTAGCAGCATGTCATCATGAGTGAAAGTGATATTCGGGACCACATCCATCACACTGTGGCATTGAGGACATTCCAAGGGTTCTTCGTCAGGGGACTTGAGCTGGGTCAAGTATGCCTCCGCCTGCATTAATGCTTCACTCAGGGCTTGACGAGTGCCTTGAGAGAGCCTGAGTAGTTCGAAGATGGACAACCTGGCTGGTGTATTAGCCAATTGGGCCAGGATGTCAAAGTTATATGGCTTCTCTAAACCTTTATTTTGAATGTTTTTCACAGGTTTATCGAAACGCACTTCTTTTTGCTTCCCTTTGTCCGCTGGAATTGGTCTCGAAGGACCGGCCTCTGGTATGGCGGATTCTGGTTCCGAAGGCTTGGCAGCTGAAGCGTCTGCCGGTGCATCTTCCTGACTTGCTCCATAGTCCTTGAGGTAAGCTTTCCCTGAACGGGTTCCAGTAGCCAAGACCTCGTCTTCTGATGTCGAGTGTACCACAACCATGTGACATGGTTTACGCTTCGAGTTCTTTTTAGACTTAGCCTTAGCAGCTTGAGTCTCCTTCTCGATCTCTGGCACCAGATCTGGATAAACCCACATAATCTTGCCTCGCTGGGTAGTTAGGGGTACCAGGTCATAATTTTGACCTCTAGCTGGAGGGAGATTAACGATGTTCATCGTTGTCCGGGACCTAGGTGTAACACCATCCGGGACTTCTTGGGGAGGCCGATCGCCAAATTGTAGAGAGATCATGTTGGCCGTGACCGTCTTCTCGCTGTTGCGCAGAGTGATGGCCTTAGCATCGATCAGCTCCTGGATCTTCCTTTTCAGTACATAACACACCTTCGTAGGGTGGAGTATGTATCTATGGAAGATGCAGTACTTGGGGTTATTAGTACTGCCGACTTCATTAGGCCGCTTCTCCTCAGAAAGGGTAATCTTGCCGCTTTTGACGAGACACTCGACTATGCTCGAAATATCGTCATCATCAAAAGAGTATACTTCAATGGGCTTGGAAGTCCCAGGTTTCGTCTGTGTGGTTGCCGCAGTCTTTTGCCTGGACGTATTGATCGCCGTAGCTTCTTTTTCTTTGGAACCATGAGGATGGTCGTTGTTGGGGGATGACCTCTTGCCTCTATCGGAGGTAGAGATCATGATGCCATTATCACGCACCTTCCGACTGTTGTCCTCGGTGGCTATCGCTAAAATAATGAACGAAGGCCAATTATGGAACTGATATGGTCCTGTGAACACCGAGATTACGGTAAGAAGGTTCTTCCTACAAATGTCCACCAATGCCGAGTTTGGAACTCCGGGAGGCATTTACAAAGTGGCTTGACGAAAACGTTCGATAAAGGTACGAACGTCCTCTTTTTTCTTCTGCTTCACCTCGATGAGAGAGGAGATAGACATGTCCATCCCCCCTCGTAGAATCGTGCGAAGAATAAAGCCTTGAAGTCTTCGAAGGAAGTAATGTAGTTGTCCGCCAGGCTGCGGTACCACTGATAAGCCACTCCCGAGAGACAGCCCTTGAACACCCGGGTAAGGAGGGCGTCATTTCCTTGTAATAATACCGTCATCATACTGAAGTAGTTCATGTACTGACTCGGTAATATTTTTCCCTCGAACAAAGCTATAGTCTGTGGTTTGTATTTAGGAGGGAAATGGGCCTCTTCCCAGATAGCCGGGTAAGGCTGGTTGATTCCCAATTTCTTGAGCTGATCTTTGTGCTTCTAGGCATCAAATTGGGCTTTCAACTCCCGTAGTGCCTGCATCAGATTTTCAGCCGGTAGCGGGACCACAGAGTGATGAGGAATCGATTGCATCGCGACTCCAACGGGAGGTAATACATTCTTCGAGTGAGGAAGCAGAGGAACTGCTGACTCCTGATCTAGAGCAGGCTCTTGGATCGTATTGGATGGTGGTAAGTCCACCCCCATACGTATCTGAGTTGGAGGGACCGATGCTTGAGCCATAGCAGCTGTGTGTTGAGTCAGCATCATCTGGTGCATGTTCTCCATCATGGATTGCATTTCTTTCAGAGATGTTTCCAGTACAGTAATGCGTTTCTCAGCGCTCCCCGACGGAGAAGCTTTCTCGCATTCATCTCCAATGGCATAAACTCCCATCTCCCTGGGTGTCATTGAAGGATTAGTATAGGTCTCTGTAGAAGTTGACTCTATACTTTCAGCATCTGATTCGGGAGACTGGCGACCCCCAGCTTCGAAATTAGAAGAGTACGAAGTCGGTTGTCGTAACCTCGAACGGGTGTTTCGGAATACCCCAGCTTCAGTATTCCTAAGGAGCTAGTTGAATCTCCTTCGGCTCAGAGTTCTAGAGGGATGACGTCTTGAGCTCGATCTTCCTCTAGGTATGTGTGAAGCCATGTTTACAGATACATGTGTGGGCTCTTCTTCCTGGAAGGACGAAGAGTAGTTCAACCGGTCAAAAATTGACTGTTTTGTTTCTGAACAGCAATAATTAACTACAATCCTATGGCTATTACAATAGTGCTCGCTAGGAGGCGTAATAGACATGCTGGAAGATCCCCTATCCTTGTATTTCTGGATCAGATACTCACGCAGGTCAGAAGGATTTACAGAAGAAGAAGAAGAAGAAGAAGATAGCTTGTTCCTTCTGTTCACGTCAGTGGGCATGCAGATGTTGGGAACCATAGTTTTTCTTATGCCACCCGTATACAACAGGTTGGCCATATGAGTAGCAGATAATCCCCGAGGAGTTTGTCTTTCCGCGAACTGAGACTGCTTTACGCTGAGGGACTTCCCCTGGCGTAATTCTGGCTGGCGTAAAGCTGAGGAGGTCCTCAGTTGGCCATCAGCTCCTCGCGTAATCCGGAGGACGGGCAGATTCTTTCCTTGCTGGCATAAAGACCGAGAAGTTGAGCAGTCCGCCGCTTGCTTTCCCTTGCATAGATTATAGGGATCATCTGCTTTTCCGCGGAGGACAGATGCATTTTTGCGCGCGGAGCGCGTTTAGAATTTCTCATTTGGCACTAAGGCATTGTTAGAAATTCTGTCTGCCACGTCATTGACGGGAGACTGGATTTTGTGCACAGAGCACGGAGTAGGCTTTAGGACTAGCGCTGAGGCATTGTTCAAATTTTTGTCTGTTCCGTCAGTGACGGGAGACTAAATTTTACGCGTAAGGCGCGGACTAGACTTCAGGACTAGGACTGAGGCATTATCCGAAGTTTTGTCTGTTTCGTCAGTGACGGAAGACTGAATTTTATGCGCAAGGCGCGGAGGGAACGATGCTACAACCTCGTTTGTCGGAGAGGTCGGAGAGTCGACAGGAATGGTAGAGGATATCTTGGGCATCCAGACCTTACGCAGCTTCCTGTTGTCTTGGACAGAGAGAGAGTGAGAGCTACCCCCTGTTCGAAGCATATCTTCTTAAGCAGATTGGTCGAACTGGACGACCAGTGTCTTCTTTACGGATCCCACGGATACCGCATCGTGTTGAGCAATTGCTTCCTCGTCAGAAGAGAAAGATGTCCCCAACAGAGTCGCCATCTTGTGTTTGATAATAAACGAAAGAAATGGAAACGGGGTTTATACGAAATCCGCTCTTTGGTTTACAAAAAAGATTGTACAATTAATCCTATACGAGGATGTCGAGTATAATTTTTTAATCTGGGTAAATATTGCTATAGGAGTCTGATCTGCAGTCGATCACTTTGTCCCTTGGACACACGATGATGAAAAAGTACCGTAGAAGACAGAAAGCAACTTTGAAGGTTGCTGAAGAGAGTGGATGCTCGATGCCAAACTCGTCGATCACTACTCTTTGCCTGAGCTCTGGATTCTTCTCTCTCAAAGACTCTTTGACTCTCAGTTCCTTGACCTTAAGTTTTTCGACCTCGGTTCTGATACTGGATGTTTCGACCAATTTTTTGACCTTGGACCTCTGTCAATAGAGGTCTCTATTTATAGAGTTTTTAGTGACAGTGACCACCCAGTCGGCGTAGAAATTGAGTAGTGGAAAGTACAACACCCTTTTACACGATGGTTACAATAACCGTTGCCCGCGTATAGATAACCTTTTGGATGAGCGTGTGATGCGTGTCCCTTTAAGAGACAATGCGTATAACTGCTGCGAAGATCACGGCATAAAAGTCATGTAGGTAGTTATCCCTCGCGTAGAAAAGGTTGGCGTAGAAGCCAATAACTGTCAATATGGCGTAGAAGCCAAAGAGTTATCAAACCGGCACAGAAGCCGAGTAGGCGTAGAAGCCGAGTAGGCATAGAAGCCGAGTGGGTGTAGAAGCCGAGTGGGCGTAGAAGATAGCTGATCCTCCTTCCCTGACTGAGGCCTTGAGTGAATTCTGGAACGAGTAGCCTTAATACGCAGCAATGCAAATATGGCCTGAGTTGGCGTATTCCAAGGAGATAATGTATAGCATGCTCCCATAGCTGAGAATAGCCCGATGGCATAATGTGCCAAAGTGATGATGTGGACGTTTTAGCCGAAATTATGGCTTTTGGAGATATAATCAAATCTCTCGCATTAAATGCAGAGATCTGCCCCCATCCTGCGCATTAAATGCAGAGGCGTGTCTTCGAAGATTTGCCATCATTCTGCGTATTAAATACAGATACGCGCCTCGAACCCTGTACGAAGAGCAACTGATGTCGTGGCAGTCTGTTTGTCTTCTGCGAAGCGTAAGAAGCTCACGTCTGCCTATGTAAAACTAGGCAGCGTATTCCAGAGGCTTGTCTCAAAGATCTGCCATTATTCTGTACATTAAATACAGAGGCGTGTCTCGAAGTTCTGCCATTATTCTGCGCATTAAATGCAGAGGCGTGTTTGGAAGATCTGCCATTATTCTACGTATTAAATACAGAGACGTGCCTCGAGCTCTGTACGAAGAGCAGCTTTTGACGTGGCAGTCTGTTTGTCTTCTGCGGAGCGTAAGAAGCTCACGTCTGCCTGTGTAAAACTAGGCAGCATATTCCCTTGTATGCGTAAAAGCAGTTTACGCCAAGGAAATGGCACTAAACGACAGCCTGGTTTGCTGTGCCGCGCCATCATTATAGTCGTCGTTTGGGTAGTCGTGCAGTACTCTTTGTCAGGAGTCAGACGTTAGGTTCACTGCATGATTTGACAGGTTCATTTGAGGAATACGAAGCGTTCCTCGTACACTTCAATGCTGCATTAAAAGTGGATGAGTTTTACGCCATAAAGGCGATGTAGCACCCTTTTTACGCTGAAGCAGCCTGGACATACTGTATTACGCGGGTAGTCCTTGAGCTTTTATTTTATGCTGTGCTCAGCAGAAAAGCTCTGTTGTACATCGATGGCTCTGAAGTCATCTTTTTACGCTGCCCAGCATCAACATGCTGCGTACAGCTATCCAGCATATTTTTCATGCTTCTACATCAATACCTTGAGATACTCAAGGTATCGGGCATCGGGGCAAGGTATTAGATTTTAGCCTAGGATTGAGGTTAGAGATACTTTTATATATATAGTTATATATTTATATGCGTGCTAGTATATATTTTAGAGGGTATAGACGGGGCGTATAGCGTAGGTTGAGGTATCGGATACCGAGGGTATCCCGGTATCTCTATGAGGCGAGTTTGAGAGTTTATTAGCTTAATGACCTAGTTTTGACCTAAAATTTTAGGGGCACCCTAGTTTGACCTAGACTTGACCGTAGTTGACCCGGTTGACCGCCAAAGTCAACTTTTGACCTAGTTTTGACCCTAAGTTGACTTTTTGGACCCCGAGTTAACTTTTTGACCCAGATTTCACCGGTTTGACCCGATTGACCTAGAACGACCCTAGAAGACTGTTTTTAATTATTTTATATCTGTTTACTCATTAGAAATCTGTTTAATCTTACTTTTTGCAATAGGTACTTGCGATACCAGTTCGGATCTCTAGTTGCTCAGGACGTCAAGCGAGTACATTCTCTGATAGTTTCTATTATCTGATGATTATTATGATTCAGCTTCTAGTATAGTATCATCTAATTTTTCTGGCATGACACGGACTAGTGTTTCTGGATTCATTTACTTGCGACACGTATATTTCATGTTTTTTGCCTCTATTCTGTAATCACCTACTGGCATCAGTCATGTTTCTGGCTGGACTCATACTTGATTACATGTCGGGTCTTGGATTTACTTGTACTAGTTGGGGCGGAGAAATACTCGAGTAGACATGTAAATATTCCCAACTGGAATCACTAAAATCACCCCCTCTGGTCTAATCTGGAATAATAGCAGTCACACACCCAATGTGCGATGAGCCGTACTTGTCACTACCATATTCTGAAAACAGGGATATTTTTGACTTTTTATAATTATTAGTATTGTGGTATTTATATTAAATGATTTCTCAATATTGTATTTGAATTAGATAATTTAATGAGGTGTGTATTTAAAAATATTATATTATATATTGCGTTCTTAATGTCTGAGCTGGTAGACTTGACCTAGAGGCCACTAGGCGAACACCTGATCGAACAATGGGGATTATGTATTTAATTGTTTATTTTAGAATTAATTTATTTGAGCTTGTATTTAATTACCGTAATTTATTTAATTGTTGCGCGCTGTCGTTGCTTCGATATTTGGAGCGCTACCTGACTTTTGCCTTCCAACAAATTTTACAATCTTGCCCTAGACATGCCCGCCTTCCATTCTGCTATTTTTTTTGCAACCCAAAATTATGCTCTCTGTACCTTATTTTTAGCCGCACAAAAATCGTCGCGGACGTTTATTTAAATCCTAAATAAATTTCCAACTTTGTATCATTGTGCGTTCCAATCGAAATTGGAGGCAATCTTGACCTATTTTTCGTCCGACCCAAATTAGGGTAATATTCTGTTTTGAGTCTTCTTCATTTATGCTATTGATGACCCGACCTGATTTTGGTCCCAGGTACTCCTAATTAATTTTAGAACACAACTGGCATTTATTTTCTATTTAAATTGAGGATATCATTTTATCTGATTTTGAAAATCCCGGTAAATTCTAATGCCCTGCTATTTGAGCCCGTACCAAACATACAGCGCCCCCTGACCCTACAAAACACCGAACACCGAATCGTCTGCCCAATTTTTATCATTTCATGTGTCTGTGCAAATACCCAAATTTAAGGGGGCTAATTTGTAAATTTGTATTTTTGGTGTCAACACCCATTTGTTTAAAACAATGAGGGAGCCCTAATAATATTTAACTAAGTCACACCTTCATCCCCACATGAATTTTCTCCATATCAAATCCTGGCCACTCAATTAAAGTGGGTACATCACCACCCTTCATTCTCATCTCACCCTTCCCTATTTAATGTCATATCACCCAAGCCCTAATCCAAAAAAAAAAAAAAAAGAAGAAGAGGGAAACCTAGGAAAACCCCCCAAGCTTCCCAAACCGTAGCCCCCATCCTTATTTTTCTTCTCTTCTTCTTTTCTTCTTCTTCTTCCTTCTCCCCTTCTCTTTTGTTTTTAAACTAATTAGAAGAGGGGGGAAACACCACCACCACCCTACAGCATCTATCCGGCCAAGCCCCCACTCCCGCCGGCCTACTGCGGCTGCCGCCAACCCGCTGCTGCTGTCGCCGGCTGCTACTGCTCAGTCGCTGCTGCTCTGTTGCTGCCGCCGGCTGCTCTCCTGCTGCCGCCGGCTGCTACTGCTCGTTCCCCCCACCGCAGCAAACTCCGGCCGTCGATCACTCGACTGCTCCGGTCCTCCCTGCTCTTCCCGAGTTTCCCGCTGCGACCCGAACCACCGTACTCCATCTCCGCTTGCTCCTCCTCTTCCTCTTTCTGGAAAAGAGATAAGAAAACTCCAGCGAACTCCAAACGTTGCTCCATCATTCCTGATCAGGGGTGGGTGCTCTGCTCCAACAGGCGCTGACCAGTGTAGCCGTTCTTCTCCGACGACGGCTCCACATCGGATCGAACGGCGGATTCAGATCGAGATGCAGCTTCTCCGCTTCTTTTCCGCTCCTTCTTCGTGGATTCAACTCGGTCGGCTCTGACTAAGTCGCTTTCGAGAGGATCGTCTTCCTTGAGTGGTTGTGTTCGCTCTCCGAGTGTGTCTAGGAGACTTCGAGGATGTCAGGGTAGCTCTGGTCGTCATCATCGATCACGAGCATCGATCTTCGGGATTCCATGACCAAGGCATTGGTGAGCCTTCTACTCTGTCAAGTCCAAGATACAGCAAACACAAAAACTTCACGAGAACTCCTTCAATTACTTATTTCAGCTTTGCGCGACGAATCCAGTGAAATGAATCCTTCAGCTGCTTCAGCCAACCTTATGGTTTTAGGCCCATCAATTTCTGAGTGTTTGAAGGAAGGAAATATACTTGTTCGACTTGCTGCAGAACGCTGTGCTCTGCATGTATTCCAATTAACAAAAGACTGTTGCAACAGCTTGTATGTTCCTAGCTTCCAAGGTTGAAACCACACCCTCTCTCTTCTTGGATATGGTTGTTATATTGGCATATAAGACTTGTATCTAAAGAGGAATATGCCAAGATAGGCAGCGAGGCTCTTGCTGAATTGCTAAAAGAGAGATTATTAAGCCAAGGAAGAAAACCATACGTTATTCCTGTTGGTGGATCAAATTCCCTAGGGACTTGGGGCTACATTGAAGCAATAAGGGAGATTGGTCTGCAAACCAAGACCAGAAATAACGAAATCCAATTTGATGACATTGTTGTTGCATGTGGCAGTGGGGGAACCATTGCTGGCCTTGCTCTTGGATCAAAACTAAGCAATTTGAAGGCAAAGGTTCATGCGTTCTCTGTGTGTGGGATGATCCTGATTACTTCTATAACTACACTCAAGGTCTACTTGATGGGCTTTAGGCTGGTGTGGAATCTCGTGATATTGTCAATATTCAAGATTTGCAAGGGCCTAGGCTGCCATGAACACAGCCGAGCTCCACCCCCTGTGAGGCCCTTCCCTCTTCCCTCCTTCTTTGGTTTAGAGTTTACTTTATATATACGTATGTATAGTATATATATGTATACGTGTATATATACATATATTCATATATATATATATACATGTATGTATATGTATGCGTATATGTGTATGTGTGTTGTGTGTACATATGTTCGTATTTATACGCGTATATGTATATATATAGATATATAAACATATATATATATGATATATGTAAATACTTGTATTAGTATTAGTGCATTTTAATAATATATATAGTATATATATATACGTATTGTACATCTCTTTCCATGATATATGTTTATATGTATATACAAGTATTAGTTTTATTTAAAGTATATATATACTTACATCTATTATTGTAATTAATGGATATTAATATATATGTTAATTAGTGATGTGTATATTTATATATACTACTAGATGGCCCTAGTTGACCAGTATCATACCTGGCATAGCTTTGAGGCCAGTGTATTTTGATTGTGTTAGTGTAGCGTCTGATGCAAACATTGTATTGTTTATTATATGTTTATAGGACTGTCGGATTCTCCAGACGATACTCTGGGACAGGACATTGGTATTGACAGCTAAGGACCCAAGGCGAGTACATTCTCTGATTAGTTTCTAATTTATGATATCTCCTATGTTCACTGTATCTAGTGTAGATATCCATGCTCTTGACACGTTGGTTACACAGATTGGTATACACGGATCTCGTCATGAGATGTTATTCCTTATTCATGGTGTAGCTTGTACAAGACTTGTTTCCTTGTTATCTTGTGCATGTACAGACACTGATTTCCGGGGAGACTTGCTACCTCCCTAGGGAATCCCGTGCCATAGCGTACCATGATTGGATCTACTATACCAGTCGGGGGTGGGGAGTATTTTAGTGTAGATATGTGATTATACCCAACCTTACATGCATCATAGCTCACCCCACATCTCACGTCGGGTGCAGCCTGACCATTTACATGCTTCATAGCTGTTACGTGTGATTAGCCTGACCTCTACATGCATCATAGCTAACCAACGGTTAGCCTGACCTTACAAGAATCATAGCTAATCACATGTAACCAGCCTGATCAAGTTTCCAAGCCGATCACATGTTAAAGCTAGTACTCATACACTTAGTCATAGGTTCTTGCTCATGGACATATTGTTTCTTCTCCTGTATTTACTTACAGTATTTCCAGTATTTCTTTTATTTCTCGTACCTATACATGCTTCTGGTATATTTCCATCTAGAACTGCTATATAGTTTATATCATTAAAATAGAACTGCTATTTAGAGATGTACTTTGCTCCTTCCTGACTGGAAAATATTTTTCCAGACTGTGACCTTAGTAGACTGGTTTCTGCCACACTTGGGGATTGGAAGTTAATGATTGCAGGTATGATTATTTTGTCGTTAGACTTGTCTTGTATTTCTTGCTTGCCTTGATATCTCATAGTGCTTAGTTTATGTGATTGAGTATTTCCAGCATTATTTATGATATCCACGTCTCCTTATGGAGTTGGGTATTCACGTGAGTTTGATTAGATAGTTACATGACCCAGACAGTGTTCTACTGCCGATGCTGCGGCGTAGGCTGGACGTACCCACGCACTCGTGCCCTAAACCGGGTGTGGGTCTTGACACGTTTTTAGTGGTGGCCCATGCAGGTCAGACTTTGCTAGTTGTACGATGTCGTAGTAGTGCGACGTCATAGTTTTACTACTGCGTGCCTGCTATAGAATATAGGACATAGGATACTAGGATGAGAGAGGATACTCAATCACAAATTCTTGAGAGGTTCCTGGGACGACCCCTTGAGAATCTTATTATAATTTTCTAATTTAATTCTTTTTCCTTGTTTTTGTCCGCTCTCACTTGTTGTTATTGAACTTGATTCTTGTTGACCAGTTATTAAATTTAACTCTTGGTGTCGTTGTTGAGTTTAATTTTTTATCGAGATAAATTTTTACGGACTAAATTTTACGGTATCACCTGATGACATATGTTGATGAGGACAGTGAGAAAGGTAAAACGTCTACTTTGGTTATGGAACCTAGAGTTTATCGCAGCCACATTAGCTGTCGTGACGAGAACGTAGGACCCTGACTTGGATGTACATACTTTAGTTATAAAATTTAGAGTCTCTCGCAGCCATACCGGTTGGCGTGGCAAAGATTCTAGATGACGTGATTATAGAGTTGCATACCTTAGTTACGGAACCTGTCGTTTATCGCACCTATGCTTACTGGCGTAGCGAGGATTCTGAGTGTCATGATTTCGGAAAGACGTGTATGATTATCAAGTTGTATCTTAAATTGGTTCTTAAAGTATCATCTCAAGACTTATCTATTTCTGTTATTCTAGGACTTTGTTCCAGGGCTTCTTTTTCTTTACTAGCAGTAAAGATACCTTCAGTCCTTAACCCAGTTCTTTTGAGCCTTATTTCTTTAAGGATCCTTGTTAGTATGATAATTAGTGACTTGTAATTATGGCTGTGTCTTGAGTGTTAGTATTGGTTGAGTGTTGTTAGTGAGTTATAAGTGTTTCCTAGTTGGACATGTGAGCAGTAGGCTTTAATCCAGAGTTAGCCCTTAGCATAGTACCTTATACCAATGGTTCTAAGATAAGTGTCATTATAGTACTATAAGTAGAAGGAGAGTATAGAGTATCAGTGATATTTCTCAGAGTTAGTATCAGAGTCAATTACCCGTCCTGGATAATTATGATTATGTAATTGAGTGATCTATGTAAACAATTAGGTATCAAGGAATTGTGTTAAGGATTAATGGAGCATAACGTTCAATCTGATGATTGATATCGGGCGTGTTAAAGGTAAAGAAATTTATATGCATGAGGAGTTATAATGAGGTGTCATGAGTAGAGAAATATTAGAATTGGTAATGAAGATGGTGAAGCGTATCACGGATTAGTTTAACAGGCTATAAAAAGGTTAAAAGGAAATACATATACAACAATCGAGATGAGGAACCATACACATACCCATGAGAGTAAAGAAACATGAGTTCTAATGAGCTTGATGAGATAATCCATTAATGAAGCTAGTGATATAATACCAAGAGTGCTAATGGTCCTATATCGAGGATTAGTCGAGAATGACGCTAATAACAGTAAGCACTCTGTGTGATGATAATTAGATGATATACCAGTTGACATAAATTAAAAATCATGGAAGAAAATACATGTGATGATAACTTTGATCATTGGAGGTAATAGTGCAAGTGATTCGGACAGTACAATTTAGGTACACAATTGTAGACAATAGATGTATTGAGTGCACCTCGTGTATTAGAGACCGTGAGCACTTATGGGTATATTGTGGATTTATAAATTAGAGAGTGGAAATAAATTTTTAATTTTGAAAAGTATTGATGAGTTGAGATTTATGTCATTGAATTTTTGAGGGTTCAAAAATTGATTCAATAAACATGGTCAAGGCTACAAGGATTTTAGAAGTGATTAAAATTTTTTATTTCGATGTTGAGTAGCTGACTTTTGAGGAGGTATATGCATTTTATTTTAAAGTTGTTCGAGAAGTTAAACCTTGACGATTATTTGAGGATTAATTTTTATAGTGGATGAGAAACATGTATATTAATAGATGATATACATGTGTCAGGATCTGTTGACTTGAGCATGATGGAGATAGCACCGCAGACTGATTTGGGTGTCCATCTAGAGTTGTATTGGAGAGAGCAGTACTTAGTATGGTGTTACACTTGGTGTGCACTGGAGTGATGAGAACAAGTAGTATGGACAATTGTAGTAGGAACGAGAACCGACAGAGAGTGTGGTACTAAAGAGATAGAGGTATCAAACTTGGATGCATTATTAAACCATGGTTATATTAGAGAATCTTGGTATCAGAATTAAGTATTAATAAGCAGGCGTATGCAATGAGGATGTAATCATGGATGTTGTGAACTAAAGGTTAGTTGATAGGGATATCAGTGTACAGGAATAGGAATTAGTTAGTGAATATGCTAGATTTAAGTGTATGTTAGAGATAAGGGATACTGCAGGAAATATGTTAACAGGTTCTTTCTTTTCTTTCCTAATGTTCTTTTCGTCTTTTGATTGATTGATTCCCTAGTACCGTGGGTTGTATTCGTGATTTTCTTGTTAGAATGTAGTTAGTAGTACACCCTGATACAGAGACTGCAATACCATGATAAAAGACACATGCCCGTACATTTTTACAGGTTGTATGACTGTGGGTAATTTTTTCTTAGACCATGATCATTAGGGTTTTGACCATAGCAAAGATCTATGACAAGGTTATGACTGACAAAAAGGGACAAGACGATTAAATTTGTGGATAAGCATTAATTTAAATAAAGAATTAAGGGGTTGTTATAACAGAGGTGATGGATCACTGATTTTACGAAAATCGAGGTATGATTGAAATTCGTGGATAAACATTAACTTAAATAGAGAGTTAAGAAATTCACATGGCAAAATTGAGGATTTATTAATTTTAGGAAGGTCTTGATATGATTAAATTGGTTATTAAAATTTGAGAAAATTTGAGAAATTATCATTATATCTATTTGATTGCAAGATAAAAATTTGAAATTTTATATTATGAATGTTGCATTGAAGATTCCGTAAGTATCGCATTGTTGAGTATTTAGAGGAAAAAGGAAATCAGAAAATAAAATCGTTAATAGAATAATATTGAATTCAATTCTCGGGATGAGGATTTAGATTTTGAATGAGCATCAATTGAATTTGAGTTAGAGAAGTAAGATGATTAATGGATTAGCGTTTAAAATTCAAATTTTGGGATACAAAATTTTTTTATATGCATTGATTGGATTTCAATTGGAGGATTGGATATTAAAATCCTTGAGTATTTAGATATTAACTTAAAAGTTGGAGGAAATTGTGAGAAAAATGGACTTTGATTTTTATTTTCGAGGATATTGCAAGAATACAGTAATTTCAGAAATTTTTGAAAATTGCGAAACGACAAGGTGGATTATGTGGGTTGTTGAATTTCACTATTTATGGAAAATAATAATGAGTATGAGTAAATACTACTATTGAGGATTTTAAATTTTGAGGACAAAATTCTTTTAAGGAGGGTAGACTTGTCACTACCACATTATGAAAACAGGAATATTTTTGACTTTTTATAATTATTAGTATTGTGGTATTTATATTAAATGATTTCTCAATATTGTATTTGAATTAGATAATTTAATGAGGTGTGTATTTAAAAATATTATATTATATACTGCGTTCTTAATGTCTGAGCTGGTAGACTTGACCTAGAGGCCACTAGGCGAGAACACCTGATCGAACAATGGGGATTATGTATTTAATTGTTTATTTTAGAATTAATTTATTTGAGCTTGTATTTAATTACCGTAATTTATTTAATTGTTGCGCGCTGTCGTTGCTTCGATATTTGGAGCGCTACCTGACTTTTGCCTTCCAACAAATTTTACAATCTTGCCCTAGACATGCCCGCCTTCCATTCTGCTATTTTTTTTGCAACCCAAAATTATGCTCTCTGTACCTTATTTTTAGCCGCACAAAAATCGTCGCGGACGTTTATTTAAATCCTAAATAAATTTCCAACTTTGTATCATTGTGCGTTCCAATCGAAATTGGAGGCAATCTTGACCTATTTTTCGTCCGACCCAAATTAGGGTAATATTCTGTTTTGAGTCTTCTTCATTTATGCTATTGATGACCCGACCTGATTTTGGTCCCAGGTACTCCTAATTAATTTTAGAACACAACTGGCATTTATTTTTTATTTAAATTGAGGATATCATTTTATCTGATTTTAAAAATCCTGGTAAATTCCAATGCCCTGCTATTTGAGCCCGTACCAAACATACAGCGCCCCCTAACCCTACAAAACACCGAACACCGAATCGCCTGCCCAATTTTTATCATTTCATGTGTCTGTGCAAATACCCAAATTTAAGGGGGCTAATTTGCAAATTTGTATTTTTGGTGTCAACACCCATTTGTTTAAAAGAATGAGGGAGCCCTAATAATATTTAACTAAGTCACACCTTCATCCCCACATGAATTTTCTCCATATCAAATCCTGGCCACTCAATTAAAGTGGGTACATCACCACCCTTCATTCTCATCTCACCCTTTCCTATTTAATGTCATATCACCCAAGCCCTAATCCAAAAAAAAAGAAAAAAAAAAGAGGGAAACCTAGGAAAACCCCCCAAGCTTCCCAAACCGTAGCCCCCATCCTTATTTTTCTTCTCTTCTTCTTTTCTTCTTCTTCTTCCTTCTCCCCTTCTCTTTTGTTTTTAAACTAATTAGAAGAGGGGGGAAACACCACCACCACCCTACAGCATCTATCCGGCCAAGCCCCCACTCCCGTCGGCCTACTGCGGCTGCCGCCAACCCGCTGCTGCTGTCGCCGGCTGCTACTGCTCAGCCGCTGCTGCTCTGCTGCTGCCGCCGGCTGCTACTGCTCGTTCCCTCCACCGCAGCAAACTTCGGCCGTCGATCACTCGACTGCTCCGGTCCTCCCTACTCTTCCCGAGTTTCCCGCTGCGACCCGAACCACCGTACTCCATCTCCGCTTGCTCCTCCTCTTCCTCTTTCTGGAAAAGAGATGAGAAAACTCCAGCGAACTCCAAACGTTGCTCCATCATTCCTGATCAGGGGTGGGTGCTCTGCTCCAACAGGCGCTGACCAGTGTAGCCGTTCTTCTCCGACGACGGCTCCACATCGGATCGAACGACGGATTCAGATCGAGATGCAGCTTCTCCGCTTCTTTTCTGCTCCTTCTTCGTGGATTCAACTCGGTCGGCTCTGACTAAGTCGCTTTCGAGAGGATCGTCTTCCTTGAGTGGTTGTGTTCGCTCTCCGAGTGTGTCTAGGAGACTTCGAGGACGTCAGGGTAGCTCTGGTCGTCATCATCGATCACGAGCATCGATCTTCGGGATTCCATGACCAAGGCATTGGTGAGCCTTCTACTCTGTCAAGTCCAAGATACAGCAAACACAAAAACTTCACGAGAACTCCTTCAATTACTTATTTCAGCTTTGCGCGACGAATCCAGTGAAATGAATCCTTCAGCTACTTCAGCCAACCTTATGGTTTTAGGCCCATCAATTTCTGAGTGTTTGAAGGAAGGAAATATACTTGTTCGACTTGCTGCAGAACGCTGTGCTCTGCATGTATTCCAATTAACAAAAGACTGTTGCAACAGCTTGTATGTTCCTAGCTTCCAAGGTTGAAACCACACCCCCTCTCTTCTTGGATATGGTTGTTATATTGGCATATAAGACTTGTATCTAAAGAGGAATATGCCAAGATAGGCAGCGAGGCTCTTGCTGAATTGCTAAAAGAGAGATTATTAAGCCAAGGAAGAAAACCATACGTTATTCCTGTTGGTGGATCAAATTCCCTAGGGACTTGGGGCTACATTGAAGCAATAAGGGAGATTGGTCTGCAAACCAAGACCAGAAATGACGAAATCCAATTTGATGACATTGTTGTTGCATGTGGCAGTGGGGGAACCATTGCTGGCCTTGCTCTTGGATCAAAACTAAGCAATTTGAAGGCAAAGGTTCATGCGTTCTCTGTGTGTGGGATGATCCTGATTACTTCTACAGGATCACTTCTACCACTACACTAAAGGTCTACTTGATGGGCTTTAGGCTGGTGTGGAATCTCGTGATATTGTCAATATTCAAGATTTGCAAGGGCCTAGGCTGCCATGAACACAGCCGAGCTCCACCCCCTGTGAGGCCCTTCCCTCTTCCCTCCTTCTTTGGTTTAGAGTTTACTTTATATATACGTATGTATAGTATATATATGTATACGTGTATATATACATATATTCATATATATATATACATGTATGTATATGTATGCGTATATGTGTATGTGTGTTGTGTGTACATATGTTCGTATTTATACGTGTATATGTATATATATAGATATATACACATATATATATGATATATGTAAATACTTGTATTAGTTTTAGTGCATTTTAATAATATATATAGTATATATATATACGTATTGTACATCTCTTTCCATGATATAAGTTTATATGTATATACAAGTATTAGTTTTATTTAAAGTATATATATACTTACATCTATTATTGTAATTAATGGATATTAATATATATGTTAATTAGTGATGTGTATATTTATATATACTACTAGATGGCCCTAGTTGACCAGTATCATACCTGGCATAGCTCTGAGGCCAGTGTATTTTGATTGTGTTAGTGTAGCGTCTGATGCAAACATTGTATTGTTTATTATATGTTTATAGGACTGTCGGATTCTCCAGACGATACTCTGGGACAGGACATTGGTATTGACAGCTAAGGACCCAAGGCGAGTACATTCTCTGATTAGTTTCTAATTTATGATATCTCCTATGTTCACTGTATCTAGTATAGATATCCATGCTCTTGACACGTTGGTTACACGAATTGGTATACACGGATCTCGTCATGAGATGTTATTCCTTATTCATGGTGTAGCTTGTACAAGACTTGTTTCCTTGTTATCTTGTGCATGTACAGACACTGATTTCCGGGGAGACTTGCTACCTCCCTAGGGAATCCCGTGCCATAGCGTACCATGATTGGATCTACTATACCAGTCGGGGGTGGAGAGTATTTTAGTGTAGATATGTGATTATACCCAACCTTACATGCATCATAGCTCACCCCACATCTCACGTCGGGTGCAGCCTGACCATTTACATGCTTCATAGCTGTTACGTGTGATTAGCCTGACCTCTACATGCATCATAGCTAACCAACGGTTAGCCTGACCTTACAAGAATCATAGCTAATCACATGTAACCAGCCTGATCAAGTTCCCAAGCCGATCACATGTTAAAGCTAGTACTCATACACTTAGTCATAGGTTCTTGCTCATGGACATATTGTTTCTTCTCCTGCATTTACTTACAGTATTTCCAGTATTTCTTTTATTTCTCGTACCTATACATGCTTCTGGTATATTTCCATCTAGAACTGCTACATAGTTTATATCATTAATATAGAACTGCTATTTAGAGATGTACTTTGCTCCTTCCTGACTGGAAAATATTTTTCCAGACTGTGACCTTAGTAGACTGGTTTCTGCCACACTTGGGGATTGGAAGTTAATGATTGCAGGTATGATTATTTTGTCGTTAGACTTGTCTTGTATTTTTTGCTTGCCTTGATATCTCATCGTGCTTAGTTTATGTGATTGAGTATTTCCAGCATTATTTATGATATCCACGTCTCCTTATGGAGTTGGATATTCACGTGAGTTTGATTAGATAGTTACATGACCCAGACAGCGTTCTACCGCCGATGCTGCGGCGTAGGCTGGACGTACCCACGCACTCGTGCCCTAAACCGGGTGCGGGTCTTGACAGTACTTACCCCCTAGCCGTTTACATGTCGAAACAGGTATTTCAAAGACACGAGTTCATTCTTTCTAGTCTGGACTCACTTGTATTTCTTGCTGGTCTCACTTATAGTTTCTGGGCTTGACTCATTACATGTATTCTTGCTGGACTCACTACATGTTCTTGTGCACGTACTTACTCTTAGTTTAGATTTCTTGTATCTTGCAGTCATTACTATCTGCTTTTGATATTCATACATCTTTACCTTTATGCACCAGTAATATGTATATATTTCTTGTTCATACTCTGTTTCCTTCACCTTGCTACTTGCTACAACTGCTTTATAGTTTTTATCATTTAACTGGAACTGCTGTTAGAGGTGTACTTGCTCCAGTCCTGATTGGACATATTTTTTTCCAGAGTATCCGAAAGATTGGTGTCCAACGTTTTATGGACCTCAGCCTGTCGATGGTGCAGACAGGGATCCCCTAGTTTAGGAGTGATTTCCGGGTTGGTAGTCGGGATCATTAGGACCTCAGTTGTTGTTTTTATTAGCTTTTGGTACCGGATTTGTCTTCGATTTTGGATTGAGACCTTGTATTATATTTGATTCAGGATGTTGTATTATTATTATTATTGATGTTATGTTAATTTTAGTAGCAGTTATTTAGACTTTGTAGTTGTTAGATTTCTGTGTTATCTTATCGTGCTTAGATTCGTGATTGAGTACTTGAGTTATCATTATGATATTGCTCCTCCGTTTGGAGTTGAGATCTTGACAGGTATATATATTGAATGCGTGAGATTGTTAGCTAGATAGTAGACCTAGACAAAGTTCTACCACCGATGCTGCAGCATAGGCTGGACGTACCCACGACTCATGCCCGATTTTCTGGGTGCGGGTCGTGACACGTTTTTGGTGGCGGCCCATACAGGTCTCGATTCGCAATTAGTACGATATCGTGGTAGTACAACGATTTAGTTGTACTGCTGCGAGCCTGTCCTAGGATATAGGATCTAGGATGAGAGTGTACTCAATCACGACTAGGAACAATTCCAATCTAATTATTCTGAAATTGTTTCTTTTGAAATATTATTGTCCTTTCTTGATGATATCGTATCTTGCGCCGTATTGACTTCTTTTGATCGGTGTTCAGGATGCCTCCGAAGACACGATCCTATTGTACCGTTCCAGCAGTTTCCACCGAGAGGTCTGCTACCTCTCGTCCAGCTCTTATTCAGGCAGCTGCTACCGTTCCACTCACCACTCCTACGGTTGAGGGAGCATCTGCTTCTCTCGGGGACCTCCTCCACTTGTCGATCCGAGGACTACCCCAATCGTTCCGGTGGTTCCTCCACCACCTTCTGCACCAGTAGACGCCACATAGTTGTTTGCATTTTTCAGAGAGATGATGGACGCGCAGTACCGTTAGGTGGA
>JAYESA010000005.1:123444113-123650531 GCA_036927795.1 Iris macrosiphon
AGACGTCAGGCGAGTACATTCTCTGATAGTTTTAATTATCTGATGATTATTATGATTCAGCTTCTAGTATAGTATCATCTAATTTTTCTGGCACGATACGGACTAGTAATTCTGGATTCATTTACTTGCGACACGTATATTTTATGTTTTTGGCCTCTATTCTGGAATCACCTACTGGCATCACTACAGGCATCACTCATATTTCTGGCTGGACTCATACTTGATTTATGTGTCGGGTCTTAGATTCACTTGTACTAGTCAGAGCGGGAAAATACTCGATATGTAAATATTTCTAACTGGAATCACCCCCTCTGGTCTAATCTGGAATGATAGTAGTCGCACACCCAGTGTGCGGTGAGCCGTACTTACCCCCTAGTTGTTTATATGTCGAAACAGGTATTTCAAAGACACGAGTTCATTCTTTCTAGTCTGGACTCACTTGCATTTCTTGCTGGTCTCACTTATAGTTTCTGGACTTGACTCATTACATGTATTCTTGCTGAACTCACTACATGTTCTTGTGCACGCACTTACTCTTAGTTTAGATTTCTTGTATCTTGCAGTCATTACTATATTCTTTTGATATTCATGCATCTTTACCTTTATGCACCAGTGATATGTATATATTTCTTGTTCATACTCTATTTCCTTTACCTTGCTACTTGCTACAACTACTTTATAGTTTTTATCATTTAACTGGAACTGTTGTTAGAGGTGTACTTGCTCCAGTCCTGACTGGACATATTTTTTTCCAGAGTATCCGAAAGATTGGTGTCCAACGTTTTATGGACCTCAGCCTGTCGATGGTGCAGACAGGGACCCCCTAGTTTAGGAGTGATTTTCGGGTTGGTAGCCGGGATCATTAGGACCTCAGTTGTTGTTTTTATTAGCTTTTGGTACCTGATTTGTCTTCGATTTTGGATTGAGACCTTGTATTATATTTGATTCAGGATGTTGTATTATTATTATTGATGTTGTGATTGTTTTAGTAGCAGTTGTTTAGACTTTGTAGTTGTTAGATTTTTGTGTTATCTTATCGTGCTTAGATTCGTGATTGAGTACTTGAGTTATCATTATGATATTGCTCCTCCATTTGGAGTTGAGATCTTGACAGGTATATATATTGAATGCGTGAGATTGTTAACTAGATAGTAGACCTAGACAATATTCTACTGCCGATGCTGCGGCGTAGGCTGGACGTACCCACGACTCATGCCCAATTTTCTGGGTGCGGGTCGTGACAGTCATGCACATTCTCTTTTTGCTTTATTAAGTATAAGAATGATTTGATGAGGTTGCCGCAGAGATTTGTTTTTATTTATCTCTAAAATACATTCAACAATATTTAAAAGATATACCTTGTTTATGATATCCCCTTAAAATGGATCAAATAAATAACCTGCATCTAGATATCACGTAATATCAACACATTCAAATGAATTAAATCAAGAATAATTTTGTGGCTTATGTCATTCCAGTGTCTATGGGTAGATGCATATCAGCATGTTCACATAAATATATTATGTTGAGTGAATGACATAAAATAATTTATATTTATATTCTTTAAATATGGTACTTCAGGACCCATAACATGTTCTTTCATTCTTCTGGTCGTAATGGATTCTATTGACCTGGCGATTATAAGTATACTGAGTAAATGATAACTACTCATATTAAATCTCTTCAGGAGATCTTCTCTTTAAGAGATCTATTTAGGAGATTTCTCTCTCTGGCAGATTATCTCTTCAAGATATTAATATTATCTCCTCGGGGGATTATAGTAGATCTTTTTTAGAGATTTATTTATTCTAGATATTCTCTCTTCAGGAGATTATATGAGATATCTTCTAGAGATTTATCTCTTTTCCAATCCCTTCAGGAGATTTACAATCTCTTCAGGAGATACTGCCATATTTCCTATCACTCGAGGAGATCATCTCTTCGGGAGATATTGTCACGTACATAGATGGCTGCTTTGATGAATCCATTCAGAGATTTTTTCATAAATACGACTAGACATTTTTAGGATCATTATTATATCCTTTCCTAAATAGATACTCCATGATCCTTTCATATTCTTTCGGATAATTTTAGTCAATATATGGCTTGTTTTATAAATACTTCGGGGATACCATGGTAATTTTCAAACCTTCAAAGATCTTTTTGTCTAGGTTATCATGACCGAGAAATATATTTTTTATTCTATTCATGGTTATTTCGAGAATCCTTGAGTTAACATTGTCCTATATATTTGGATGTCTCCTTTTATTTGTTAAAAACACCAATTTAAACCTACGGGTTTTATTCCTTTTGGATTTTGTAATATAAGACCGAACACTCCACATTGTGTGAGAGGTATCACATCTTTTCATTATCCTGTTCTACATTCAAGGATTATTCTTGGTTTAGTATTATTTTTATCACCATTTTTATTCTTATTTGATAATTTCATCTATGAAAAATTCTTCTAGATTCTAAATTTCTCTTGAATATGTATAAAACATAGGTTCTTGGATATTGGTACCTCTTTTTCAGTCTCTTCTAGGATCTGAGGCATATCCTCTACTTTGAGAAATTGGATCTTTGGTTCATGACATCCACCAGGTCGTCATGAACTTTTTTTTACAGGAGATGCTTCTTTAAGAGATGCTTCTTCAAGAGCATTTAGGGTTTGTTTTTATTATTCAGTCTCTTCTTCTAAAGAGGTGAATCTTTTGAACCATTTGGTCTTACACATTTTTAGCGTAGAACAGATTCATTTTCTACCTCTATTTGTGTCACATCCCTATTTTTTCAAATTATGTATATGATTGTATTTTTGTATTTCGAGGATTTTCAAATTTGCGTATTTTTAAAATTTTATTTTATTTGCTGGATCTTGATTGACATTAGTTGTTAAGTCATGACTCTTTATTATTATTGTTGTTATTCTTATTGTCAGTATTATTTAGTTCTTATTAATTCCAGTGGTATTATTATTATTATTATTATTATTATTATTATTATTATTAACTACCCAAACTCCTAACCCTAACCCTAACCCATCTTCCCTCTCCCCTCTCGGTTCAACCCCCCCGCTCAATCTCTCTCTCTCCCCCGCAGGAGAACCCACCATTTCGGTCTCACTCCTGCTCTCTCCCTCTCTCTCCCCTCTCTCGATCCCTCTCTCCCGACCTCCCTCTCTCTCGATCTCCCTCTCTCCTAGCCTCCCGCTCTCTTCTTTCTACCTCTCTCTCTCTCTCTCTCTCCAGCCTCTCTCTCTCTCCCGACCTCTCTTTCTCTCGATCTCTCTCTCTGAGCCTCTCTCTCTCTCTTTCTCCCAATCTCTCTCTTTCTCTCTCTAGATCTCTCTCTCCCTCCCTCTCGATTCCTTTCTCTCTCGGCCCCTCAACCTGAGCGCCACCACCACTTCTAATACCACCCCCACCACTTCCAGCACCGCTACCACCTCCACCACTTCTAGCACCACCTATACCACTTTTAGCACCGCCACCACTACCATAGCCACCACCACCACTTTCACCATAATCGATGTCGTTTCCACCATCTCCTCTGTCCCCTCTTCCCGGTGTCGTGCCACCTTGAGCTCCTCTGCTGCTGCTGCCTTCTCTTCTTCTTCTTCTTCTTCTTCTTCATTGTCTACACCGTGGAGCTGACCCGACTTGGCCGAGCTCCCCCGACGAATCCACCGCCCCTCTCTCTTTCTTTCCACTCGATTCATGCATCTCGAGCCATGTGCTGCATCTAGCAGTGAGATACCTCGAGCCCTACATTATCTCGGGTACTGTACCATCTCGGTTTGTGCAATATCTTAATTTTTTTGCCTTGGCCTTTGTACCTATATCGTAATTCGTACCATATTGATTAATGTGTATGTACCAATTTGTGTGTCGTATTGATTTGTGTGCCAAATTTTATTTTATACCGTTTTAAATTATGTCCACATTCTGTTTCCCATTCGTCTCAGTATTCGTGCTATCTCGAATCTCGTGTGTGTCTCTATTTATGTACAAGTCTCGATTTGTGTGTCCGTATCAATTTGTATACCTCGGTTTATTTGACAGATCCTTGCATCACTTATGGGACCTACAAGGTATAGCCACATACCATCTCTTGTATTTTTTGTCTATATTTATTATTTTTTACTATTTTAATGATTGTTTGTTGTTTGTTCTGAAGATCCCGATGGATGTGCAAGCTTGGATTCAGAGTGCCAAAGATTTGCTTATCTAGTTGAGCCCTCTAGGCAAGTACTCCTTGTTCGGTGACGGCTTCGTTACTCGTCTCTTCTTGCTATTAGGGTAGAATGGTTCAGTATCGGGCCGACACCCATGTCGAACAACTCGGAGGGATATCCATGCCTCCGAGTGGGTGTTGGTCGATCTACCTGAATGAGCTAAATCAATCAGATGCAAGTGGATCTTCAAGAAGAAGATCAAGGCCGATGGAACTGTTAACAAGTTCAAGGCAAGGCTGGTAGCCAAAGGGTTCTCTCAGAAGCAGGGGATTAACTATTTCAACACAAATGCTCCAGTAGCGCGGATGATGACCATCAGGATATTGATTGCTCTAAGCGCAATTCATAAGCTAGTTATTCATTGGATGGATATTAAAATAATATTCCTAAATGGAGAGTTGATCAAAGAGATTTACATGCAATAACCAGAAGGATTTGTCGTCAAGGGCCTTGAAGACAAAGTCTGCAAGTTGGTAAAATCTATGTACGATCTGAAGCAAGCTCCCAAGATGTGGCATGAGAAGTTTGATAAAGTCATTAGATCAAACTACTACAGGGTCAGCGAAATGAACAAATGTGTTTACACAAAGTTTACTGACGGGAGAGGAGTTGTCGCTTGTTTGTACATGGACGACATGCTAATCTTGGGTACGGATTTAGAATGTGTCATGGGGACAAACAAATTTCTCTCATCAAAGTTCAGTATGAAGGACTTGGGGGAAGCTGATGTTATCGTGGGGATAAAGATCACCCAGATGGACACTAGAGTGGCGCTGTCACAATCTCATTATATTGAGAAGATGCTCACATGATATGGATATCAGGATCTTCCAGGGATCTATACTCCGTACAGGTATGACAAGAAGCTGAAGCCAAATCCAAGGAAAAGTGATATGAAGCTGGAGTATTCGAGCGTTATCAGTAGTTTGATGTATGCAACAACTGCCACAAGGCCGGACATAGCTTTCGTCGTAGGGTTGCTGAGTTAGTTCACAAGAAATCCAGGTGTGGAGCACTAGAAAGCTGATAAAATATCTCAAGAGGACTCAGAAGTATGCACTGCACTACAATAGTTATCCGACAGTAGTGGAAGGTTTCAGTGATGCAAGCTGGTGCTCAGAAGTAGAGAGCAAAAAGTCCACATGAGGGTTCGTCTTCTCCATGTGTGGAGCTGTTATATCATGGAAGTCGAAGAAGCAGACTATGCTCTCTCATTCCTTCATGGAATATGAGTTCTAAGTACTAGAAGCTACAGCGGATGAAGTAGAATGGCTTCAGGAGCTCATGTACGATCTTTTATTGGTTGGTGCACAGATTCCGGTGGTACCGATTTACTGCGATAACCAGGCGACTACAGTAATGGTATTAAATAATCTCTTCAATGGTAAGAAGAGGATTATGCGACTTAGGCACAGGCCATTGAATAATCTTATCAAGACTGGAGTCATTATCGTAATTGATATTCAGAGTCAGGAGAATCTGGCGGATCCGTTCACCAAAGTTCTCAAGTGCCAGCTGGTCAAGGACACAATAATCAAAATGGGCTTGAAGATATTCTGATATTGTGTCTTTATAATTCTACCATAAAGTTTTATGTTATTAGTTCAATGAGAAATCTACTAGGAATCTAGCTTTTGGTTAAAGAAGGATCATTGATTGGAAGAATATTAGGAACAAAGGGTAGTCCTTGAGACATTAAAGGGTTACAAATCCAGAACCACTGTTTTCAACTATTTGTTCTTGTCTAACAATTCCTGTAGGAGGATGCCTTCGATGCCTTAATGAGTTCCTAGACATTTTGAATGTCCGACGTGCTCTACAAGAAGCACGGGTAGAACAACACTACAAAGAAGTGTAGTACTCTGTCACTACCATATTTTAGAAAAAAGGGTATTTTAGTAATTTCCTATTTAAATAAATATTGTGCATGGTAAATAATTTTTGTTGTATTAGTTAATTGTTGTTAGATATTATTTAATTATTTTGGACTTATTTTAGTGGACCCAACTAGTTTAGTTTGGACCCATGGACCAACATGAATTAATTAGTTAGACTTGGCCCATTTAGAAAGCCCATGGTTAAGAAGATGGATTAAATTAATTAAATGATTAGACTAGAAGCTTCCTTCCTTAATTATTTCTTCATGAGAGGCCCCAAGGGGTACATTGGACATTTTACAATTGCTTGGGGGAGGGGCTATGGCCGGCCTATTAAAGAGGGGGGGGGAATTTCTCTCTCCTCTCATCTCATTCCAAATCTAGATCTAGAATTCTCCCACTACCAAATTCCCTCCATTCCCAATCCAATTCCCTACCAAATTCATTCCAAATTCTTTCCAATTCACCATTAGAGAAGGAGAAAGCAAGGATCTAGAAGAAGGAAGCAAGGATCTACAAAAAGGAGCAAGGATCTACAATTTGGAAGCAAGTTCATCTCAATTGGAGGTTTTATTGGGAATCCATCTTCCAATAGGTATAATTTAGATTTTCCCATTTAAATAGCTTCTAAATCTGAGAGTTAATCATGTAAAATCAACCTATATGTATGTACTACCCATAGGACTTTGTTTTGTGTTCATAGGAGACCCATGGAGAAAGTTATGGTGCTTTTTGTGTCAATTTTGTTGGAATTCCGAATTTATATTTTGTTGTGTGTGTCAATTGATCCTATAGATCAATTGGACATGAGATTTGTGTTTGAGGCTAGTGTCGTGTCCATATTGGGATACTTGTGGTTCGTATCCCAACTATTTGGTAATACGTGTCATTTGGGGGTTTTCCTCCGACACGGAGCTTTGAACATGTCGTATTTTGACACGGACACATAGATCTACTTTTGACGCTTTGATTTGTTCATAAATATTATTTGTGATCTGTTTGTGTCCTTCGGGGTGCATTTAGTTGTGTGTTGGACTCGTGTCGCATGCGTATCCTAGATCTAGTGGGATACGGTGAGATACTCTCCAATTGTGTGTATTTTTGTATAGATCTAATTAATTGTGGTTCAATTCTTTATTTATAATTAGTATATATATATGGATATTAAATATTTATTTTGTGTATTTATTATAGTAATTATTGTAGCATAGATCTATATTTTGGGTGTGCTAATATAATGTACAATATAATATGTAGCTTTCTTGCATGCAAATATATATGTTACTACTTGTTAAAGAATATAATTTATACATAAAATATTTTATAAAATATATTTGTATGTTTAATTGTGTAATTATATTATTTATAATTATTATGTAATTATTTGGATATTAATGTAAATATTTTAGGTGTGCTTCTAGCCATGTAAATTATATGTTCTTTGTTAAATATTTGAAGGTATAAGTTTATGTGTATATTAATATATATATGTACATTTTTGTATTAATGGTTTATATATATATATATATATACTGTTTTATATATTCTGTTTATATATATATATATATTGTTTTATATATTCTGTTTTTATATATATAATTATATATATAACTTGTTTTAGTGACAGTGAATTAATGACAGTAAAAACTGTCATTAATTAGCCGACTAATAGCAGCCGCTGTAGCCTTCGGGCAATTAATGACAAACCTGTCATTAATTGCAGCAGCGGGAAACAGCAGCTTTTCTGCGACGCTTTTCTGCGACAGTTTAACTGTCAGCGAAAACCAAAGCAGTGGCAGTTTATTATTTGGGTTTCGGTGACAGTCCTTCGGTGACAGTCCCGACTGTCACTATTTAAACTGTTTTGATTTAATCCTATTTTATTCTCTATTTTTCAATGACGCTTTGACAGATTTAATGTATATATTATATATTATAATTGTATATATATATGTATATATATATGTGTTTTGTGAGGAATAATAATTATAATAATATATTATGTTATTTATATAAATGTTGGGTTGTATATATTATTTTAGGGTATATATTAATTGTATTATTAGTATACTTTGTGTGAGTTCTTTTTGAATCTAATTTGATTCCTAAATTATTGTAGTTTATCTCTATATTATTTTATAGATGTCTTGTGAGGTTGACTTTGGGTTTGACCATGTTTGACTTTAGTGGACTTTAGAGTTGACCATAGTTGACTTTTACCTTAGAATTGACTTATTGACCTAGAAGTTGCCTAGTTTGACTTGTTCTCTTTCCGGGACCTTGTATTAATGTGGTATTCCATGTCTAGGTCTTCGAGGCACCGAGTCAGACATTTGTGAGACTGTTCATTGGACTTCAGGCGAGTACATTCTCTGATAGTTTCTCATTTATGATATCCTCTATGTTCGTTGTATCTAGTGTAGATTTACATGTTTCTCTCGACACTATGGTTACACGGATTGGTATATCCGGATCTCGTCATGAGATGTTGTTCCTTGGTATATGGTGTATATGGTGCAAGTATTATTTCATTGGTTATCTTGTACATGTACAGACACCGATTCCCGGGGAGACTAGCTATCTTCTTGGGGAATCTCGTGCCATAACGTACCGTGGTTGGATCTATTATACCAGTCGGGGGTGGAGAGTATTTTAGTGTAGATATGTGATCATACCCTCCTTGTGCATGTCTTGTTTCTTGTGAGTGTTGATCATACACCGCACGTATGATTAACCAGGCCATTATACTCTTGTGCAAGTTCCCAAGCCGATCACATGTTAAAGCTAGTACTCACACACTTAGTCATTAGTATTCTTGTTCCATCAGCATATTGTTCATTATTGTATTTCTTTCCAGTATTTCCTTATTGTCTCTACATTCTTGTCTCTATTTATGCATCTTGTTTATCCACAGCTATTTACTGTTACATAGTTTTTATCATTATTTGAGAACTGCTGTTAGGGTTGTACTCTGCTCCTTTCCTGACTGGATATATTTTTCCAGATGACACTGAGGAGTACCCTACCTATTATGGACCCCAGGATGTTGTGGGTTTAGATTCTGAGACCCTGGCTCAAGAGGGACTTATCCCAACTGAGACAGTTGACCCTGGAGTTGTAGCTTTATAGTTTTGTAGTATTCTTTGTACTGGATTTGTCTCCAGCATATTTCTATAATTTTCTTCAGACTCATTGATGTATTATTTTAGACTCATGAGTTGTATTGTGACTATTCTATTCTTATCTGATTCGTGTTCATTCTATCTTAGTTCTGTGATTGAGTACACTATCTTTTGGTGGTTCATTATATTAGATAGACTTTCTAGACAGCGTTCTACCGTCGATTCTGCGGCGTAGGCTGGGCGTTGTTTCCGACTAGTACCCTTACCCCGGGTGCGGGTCGTGACACGTTTTTGGTGGTGGCCCATGCAGGTCTAGCTTCACAAGTATGTGATGTCGTGGTAGTGCGACAACTTAGTTGTACTACTGCGAGCCTGCGATAGGATATAGGATATAGGCTGAGATACTCAATCACATCTAGGAAAATTCTTTTGATTCAACTATTCTCCTTTGACATTGATACTTGAACCCTTAAACTGTCTTTTCCTTGATGTCTTACATCATGTGCCATATTGATCCTCAATTTGTCTTTTTATGAGATATACTCGGAGATACTTGCGGAGGCACGCAAGGTTGAGCGGGATCTGGGTTTGAAGACCAAGAGAGACCGTGATTCTTTTCTGGGGGCCAACGGCAGTGCAGTATCTGCCAAACGTCCTTATTTCCAGTCCAGACCTTTCCAGCAGCCACAACAGAACCAGACTCCAGCTAGAGCGCCTTTTCACCAGGCACCTCAGCAGCAGAGGCAGTTACAGCAAGCTCTATGCAACTTCTGCAAGAAGCCCGGCCACATCTGGGAAGTTTGCAGAAAGAGGCTAGGAGTTTGTTTGTATTGTGGTACTAAAGGGTATCAATTGAGGGAGTGTCCTCGTCGTGCAGTTCAGGGAGCAGCTCCAGCTCCGAGGGCACAGATAAGACCACCTGCAGCACAACCGAGGGGACCACTTCCGACACAGCAGCAGCGTTTTGTCCAGCATCAGCAGCAGGGAGGTGCTCGGCAGGGACGAGCGTTTGCTATGACAGTCGAAGAGGAGGAACCCACAGGAGATGTCATCGCAGGTTCTATTCTTCTTGATTTTATTCCAGCTTTAGCTTTGTTTGATAGTGGTGCTTCCCATAGTTTTGTATCTGTTTCTTTTGCTCTAAAGCATGGTTTGGTAGCTGAGTCTTTGCTTAGGACTTGCAAGATCATGACCGGGGGAGGCATTATCCTGGTTAATGATATTTGCAAGGATCGGAGAGTTACTCTGGGAGGCCGGGAGTTGAGTGCGTGTCTACTTGTAATGCCACTTCCGAGCTACGACATTGTACTCGGGATGGATTGGTTGAGTAGGCACCGTGCTAGCATAGATTGTAGAGGAGGTAGAGTTTTGTTTGGTCCGCCAGGAGAGCCAGAGTTCGAGTTTGCTAGAGGAACTGCGGAGCAGGAAGAAGGCATTATTTGTGGAGCTATGGTGGAAGACAAGGAGTTGCCACATCCGTTGATAGCAGAATTTTTGGATGTGTTTCCTGAAGAATTGCCAGGATTGCCGCCAGATCGAGATGTTGAATTTTCTATAGACTTGGTGCCAGGTGCAGAACCGATTTTGCAGCATGTCTATAGAGTAAACAACAGCGAGCTGGTCGAGTTGAAGAAGCAGGTGGACGAATTGCAGGATAAGGGGTTTATCAGATCGAGTTCTTCACCATGGGGAGCCCCGGTATTGTTTGTACCGAAGAAGGATGGATCGGTGCGCATGTGCATTGATTACAGGGCTTTGAATAATCTCACTATCAAGAATAAGTATCCTTTGCCACGGATTGATGATCTGTTTGATCAGTTGAGTGGTGCCAAGGTATTTTCTAAGATAGATTTGAGATCAGGCTACCATCAGGTGAAGGTAAAGCCGGGGGACATACCGAAGACTGCTTTTAGAACTCGGTATGGTCAGTACGAGTTTATGGTGATGCCGTTTGGTTTGACTAATGCACCGGCGGTATTTATGAACTTGATGAACAAGGTGTTCCACCAGTACCTTGACAAGTTCGTGGTGGTGTTCATCGACGACATACTCATATACTCGAGGACACCGGAGGAGCATGAAGAGCATTTGAGGATTGTGTTGGATGTGCTGAGGAAGGAAAAGTTGTATGGGAAGTTGTCCAAATGTGAGTTTTTCTTGGACAAGGTAGAATTCTTAGGGCATGTTGTGACTGGTGATGGTATTTCAGTGGATCCGAAGAAGATTTCAGCAGTGGAATCTTGGAAGACTCCGAGTTCGGTAGCAGAGATCAGGAGTTTCTTGGGATTGGCAGGCTACTACAGAAAGTTTGTGCAAGATTTTTTTGAGGATTGCCGAGCCGATGACCAGACTCACAAGGAAGGATGTGGAGTTTGTTTGGACGGAAGATTGCCAGGCTGCTTTTGAGGAGTTGAAGAAGAGGTTGACGTCTGCTCCTATTTTGACATTGCCATCAGGGTTCGGAGGTTTCACTATTTATAGTGATGCATCGGGAAAGGGTTTAGGTTGTGTTCTTCAGCAGCATGGGAAAGTGATTGCCTATGCATCCAGGCAATTGCGTCCTCATGAAAAGAACTATCCTACCCATGATTTGGAGTTGGCAGCTGTCATATTCGCCCTGAAGTTGTGGAAACATTATTTATACGGAGAGCGTGTGGAGATCTTCACAGACCACAAAAGCTTGAAGTACGTTTTCACGCAGAAGAAGTTGAACATGAGGCAGCGTCGGTGGTTGGAATTGATGAAGGATTTTGATATCTCTTTGCAATATCATCCTGGGAAAGCCAATGTAGTTGCCGATGCTTTGAGCAGGTATCCGGTAGCTATGTTCTTGACGCAGGATCGATATCTGTTGGAGGACTTGGAGAGCTTGGGCATTGAGGTGATTGTTCCTGGGTGTGCTATGCAGATGTGGGGATTGCAGATACACTCAGATTTGATGGACAGGATCAAGGCAGCACAGTATGATGATGTATCTTTGAGGAGTATCAGAGCTCAGGTGAGAGCAGGATTGGAGGATGATTTCACTATTGCAGAGGATGGATCCTTGAGGCATGGAGTTAGATTGTGTGTGCCTAGTGGGGAGTTGCGCGAGGAGGTGTTGCAGAAAGCGCATCGCTCTCAGTATTCCATACATCCAGGTGCTAACAAGATGTATCGGGATATGCGAGAGAGTGTGTGGTGGTATGGCATGAAGAGGGAAGTGGCACAGTTTGTATCCAGATGCTTAGTGTGCCAGCAGGTGAAAGCCGAGAGGCAGAGGCCAGGAGGTTTACTTCAGCCATTACCCATTCCAGAGTGGAAGTGGGAACACATTACTATGGATTTTGTGTCCGGACTACCACGATCTCCAGGAGGGAAAGACGCGATTTGGGTCATTGTTGATAGATTGACCAAATCGGCCCACTTTTTGCCTTTCAAGGTGGGTTTGTCTACGGAGAAGCTGGCAGAGATGTATGTGAGGCAGATCGTTAGGATACATGGAGTTCCCGTCAGCATAGTCTCAGATCGAGATAGTCGTTTCACTTCTCATTTCTGGAGGAGTTTGCAGGAGAGTTTGGGCACTCAGCTCAAATTTAGTACTGCATATCATCCCCAGACAGATGGGCAGTCAGAGAGGACTATTCAGACTCTCGAGGATATGTTGCGCACTTGTGTACTAGATTTCGGGGGTTCTTGGGAGGACCATCTCCATTTGGTAGAGTTTGCTTACAACAACAGTTACCAGGCCAGTATAGAGATGTCACCTTTTGAAGCTCTATATGGTCGGAGGTGTCGTACTCCTTTGTCTTGGGACGATGTTGGAGAGAGAGTTTTGCTTGGGCCAGAGATGGTTGTGGATGCAGCAGAGAAGGTTCAGTTGATCAGAGACAGACTTCGAGTGGCGCAGGAAAGACAACGGCATTGGGCCGATAGCCATCGGAGACCCTTGGAGTTTGAGGTGGGTGGTTTGGTGTTTCTGAGGATTTCTCCGACACGAGGCACGATTCGCTTCGGTGGAGGCGGAAAACTTAGTCCGCGATTCATTGGACCTTTCACTATTCTAGAGAGGGTCGGTGCAGTTGCTTATAGACTAGACTTGCCACCTGCATTGGAGGGAGTGCACAACGTGTTTCATGTGTCGCAGTTGAGACGATACGTGGCAGATCCTAGTCATGTATTGGATCACTCAGAGATAGAGGTGGGCCCTACTCTTAGCTATCCAGAGCAGCCAGTTGGGATTCTGGATCGGAGAGAGAAGGTGCTGAGGAACCAGACTATTCCTTTGGTGCGCGTCGCATGGAGGCATCACTCTCCGGGGGAGTCTACCTGGGAGAGAGAGGATGAAATGCGAGAGCGTTATCCATATTTGTTTGTACCTTGAGGTATGTTATTTTTAGTTATGTTCTGTTCATTATTATGTTCTGTTCATTAGTTAGTTGTGATTCTTTAGTTCTGTTCTGTGATTTTCTGGGGGTAGTTTTCGTCTTTGAATTTCGAGGACGAAATTATTTTAAGGAGGGTAGACTTGTCACTACCACATTTTAGAAAAAAGGGTATTTTAGTAATTTCCTATTTAAATAAATATTGTGCATGGTAAATAATTTTTGTTGTATTAGTTAATTGTTGTTAGATATTATTTAATTATTTTGGACTTATTTTAGTGGACCCAACTAGTTTAGTTTGGACCCATGGACCAACATGAATTAATTAGTTAGACTTGGCCCATTTAGAAAGCCCATGGTTAAGAAGATGGATTAAATTAATTAAATGATTAGACTAGAAGCTTCCTTCCTTAATTATTTCTTCATGAGAGGCCCCAAGGGGTACATTGGACATTTTATAATTGCTTGGGGGAGGGGCTATGGCCGGCCTATTAAAGAGGGAAGGAATTTCTCTCTCCTCTTATCTCATTCCAAATCTAGATCTAGAATTCTCCCACTACCAAATTTCCTCCATTCCTAATCCAATTCCCTACCAAATTCATTCCAAATTCTTTCCAATTCACCATTAGAGAAGGAGGAAGCAAGGATCTAGAAGAAGGAAGCAAGGATCTACAAAGAGGAGCAAGGATCTACAATTTGGAAGCAAGTTCATCTCAATTGGAGGTTTCATTGGGAATCCATCTCCCAATAGGTATAATTCAGATTTTCCCATTTAAATAGCTTCTAAATCTGAGATTTAATCATGTAAAATCAACCTATATGTATGTACTACCCATAGGACTTTGTTTTGTGTTCATAGGAGCCCCATGGAGAAAGTTATGGTGCTTTTGTGTCAATTTTGTTGGAATTCCGAATTTATATTTTGTTGTGTGTGTCAATTGATCCTATAGATCAATTGGACATGAGATTTGTGTTTGAGGCTAGTGTCGTGTCCATATTGGGATACTTGTGGTTCGTATCCCAACTATTTGGTGATACGTGTCATTTGGGGGTTTTCCTCCGACACGGGGCTTTGAACATGTCGTATTTTGACACGGACACATAGATCTATTTTTGACGCTTTGATTTGTTCATAAATATTATTTGTGATCTGTTTGTGTCCTTCGGGGTGCATTTAGTTGTGTGTTGGACTCGTGTCGCATGCGTATCCTAGATCTAGTGGGATACGGTGAGATACTCTCCAATTGTGTGTATTTTTGTATAGATCTAATTAATTGTGGTTCAATTCTTCATTTATAATTAGTATATATATATGGATATTAAATATTTATTTTGTGTATTTATTATAGTAATTATTGTAGCATAGATCTATATTTTGGGTGTGCTAATATAATGTACAATATAATATGTAGCTTTCTTGCATGCAAATATATATGTTACTACTTGTTAAATAATATAATTTATACATAAAATATTTTATAAAATATATTTGTATGTTTAATTGTGTAATTATATTATTTATAATTATTATGTAATTATTTGGATATTAATGTAAATATTTTAGGTGTGCTTCTAGCCATGTAAATTATATGTTCTTTGTTAAATATTTGAAGGTATAAGTTTATGTGTATATTAATATATATATGTACATTTTTGTATTAATGGTTTATATATATATATATATACTGTTTTATATATTCTGTTTATATATATATATATATATATTGTTTTATATATTCTGTTTTTATATATATAATTATATATATATAACTTATTTTAGTGACAGTGAATTAATGACAGTAAAAACTGTCATTAATTAGCCGACTAATAGCAGCCGCTGTAGCCTTCGGGCAATTAATGACAAACCTCTCATTAATTGCAGCAGCGGGAAACAGCAGCTTTTCTGCGACGCTTTTCCGCGACAGTTTAACTGTCAGCAAAAACCAAAGCAGTGGCAGTTTATTATTTGGGTTTCGGTGACAGTCCTTCGGTGACAGTCCCGACTGTCACTATTTAAACTGTTTTGATTTAATCCTATTTTATTCACTGTTTTTCAATGACGCTTTGACAGATTTAATGTATATATTATATATTATAATTGTATATATATATGTATATATATATGTGTTTTGTGAGGAATAATAATTGTAATAATATATTATGTTATTTATATAAATGTTGGGTTGTATATATTATTTTAGGGTATATATTAATTGTATTATTAGTATACTTTGTGTGAGTTCTTTTTGAATCTAATTTGATTCCTAAATTATTGTAGTTTATCTCTATATTATTTTATAGATGTCTTGTGAGGTTGACTTTGGGTTTGACCATGTTTGACTTTAGTGGACTTTAGAGTTGACCATAGTTGACTTTTACCTTAGAATTGACTTATTGACCTAGAAGTTGCCTAGTTTGACTTGTTCTCTTTCCGGGACCTTGTATTAATGTGGTATTCCATGTCTAGGTCTTCGAGGCACCGAGTCAGACATTTGTGAGACTGTTCATTGGACTTCAGGCGAGTACATTCTCTGATAGTTTCTCATTTATGATATCCTCTATGTTCGTTGTATCTAGTGTAGATTTACATATTTCTCTCGACACTATGGTTACACGGATTGGTATATCCGGATCTCGTCATGAGATGTTATTCCTTGGTATATGGTGTATATGGTGCAAGTATTGTTTCATTGGTTATCTTGTACATGTACAAACACCGATTCCCGGGGAGACTAGCTATCTTCTTGGGGAATCTCGTGCCATAACGTACCGTGGTTGGATCTATTATACCAGTCGGGGGTGGGGAGTATTTTAGTGTAGATATGTGATCATACCCTCCTTGTGCATATCTTGTTTCTTGTGAGTGTTGATCATACACCGCACGTATGATTAACCAGGCCATTATACTCTTGTGCAAGTTCCCAAGCCGATCACATGTTAAAGCTAGTACTCACACACTTAGTCATTAGTATTCTTGTTCCATCAGCATATTGTTCATTATTGTATTTCTTTCCAGTATTTCCTTATTGTCTCTACATTCTTGTCTCTATTTATGCATCTTGTTTATCCACAGCTATTTACTGTTACATAGTTTTTATCATTATTTGAGAACTGCTGTTAGGGTTGTACTCTGCTCCTTTCCTGACTGGATATATTTTTCCAGATGACACTGAGGAGTACCCTACCTATTATGGACCCCAGGATGTTGTGGGTTTAGATTCTGAGACCCTGGCTCAAGAGGGACTTATCCCAACTGAGACAGTTGACCCTGGAGTTGTAGCTTTATAGTTTTGTAGTATTCTTTGTACTGGATTTGTCTCCAGCATATTTCTGTAATTTTCTTCAGACTCATTGATGTATTATTTTAGACTCATGAGTTGTATTGTGACTATTCTATTCTTATCTGATTCGTGTTCATTCTATCTTAGTTTTGTGATTGAGTACACTATCTTTTGGTGGTTCATTATATTAGATAGACTTTCTAGACAGCGTTCTACCGCCGATTCTGCGGCGTAGGCTGGGCGTTGTTTCCGACTAGTACCCTTACCCCGGGTGCGGGTCGTGACATACCCTATGTTACAGTAGGGTGACGTCACATGAGGTACCTCAAGAGGGTAAAGCCTCAGCTCAGGGCCATGTCACAGTGGCATCGCATCGCATCTAGGTATGTAGCCTAATGCTGTGAGAATAGAGAGTAGTAGGCATCACTACAAAGAGGCTAGTGACCTCATGCTACAGCAGTGTGACACCACAAAGAGGTAAAAGATATAAATCCTCATTTTTGTGAGCCATGTCACAGCGGCTTACCACCACAAAGGAGCGCAAGGCTTCATGTTGGGTAGTAAAATACTACAAAGAGGCTTGGGACCTCATGTTACTATGGTATGACACCACCAAGGGGTTGCAGACCTCGGCTTTGGGCCATGTCATAGTGGCGTAACACCGTAAGGAAGTGCAAGGCTTCATGCTCGAGATTTTAAACTCTCTGAAAGAACTCACCTAGATTGTATGAAAAGAGATAAATATCGTCTCTTAAGGGTAAGCTTGTAGACACCCAATATACATACATCGAAACCAGGCATGCACATGGCCTTAATGTACGATCAGAAGCTCAACTGATGTTATTGTGTTAGTTGAAATAATTACAGCCATGGTACATAATTCAAGGCTTAGTCCATTCTTGTATCGTACTGTTATTTGACCCATATGGAAAGATTCAAGTTGTAAGCGATATCTATCCTAATGCATGATGTGAAGTTACTGTGGGAAATGCTCAACCCATATATATTGAGACAAGTGGAAGATTGTTGGAGTTCTTGCCTTTGAACTAGTGAAGATAGTCCTACATTGACAACAACTCCAAGTGTGTATCTTAATATAATACTTTGCTTGTGTTGAGATGTATACATGGGTTATGGTTAGAACATGTGGGTGCCATGTGGGGGTATTTTTGTCATGACTCGCACCCGGTGTAAGGGTACTAGTCGGAAATAACGCCCAGCCTACGCCGCAGAATCGTCGGTAGAATGCTGTCTAGATAATCTATCTAACCATATACTGAACCACCAATAATGATAGTATACTCAATCACAGAACTAAGATAGAAATGAGCACGAATTAGATAAAGAATAGAATAGTCACAATATAACTCATGAGTCTAAAATAATACATCAATGAGTCTGAAGAATAACAGAATAAGCTAGAGACAAATCCAGTACAAAGAATACTATGAAGCTACAACTCCAAGGTCAACTGTCTCAGTTGGGATATGTTCCTCCTGAGCCAGGGTCTCAAAATCTAAACCCACAACATCCTGGGGTCCATAATAGGTAGGGTACCACTTCTCAGTGTCATCTGAAAAAATATATTCCGTCAGAAAGGAGCAGAGTACATCTCTAACAGCAGTTCTAATCAATGATAAAAACTATGTAACAGTAAATATCTTTGGATAAATAAGATGCACAATAGATACAAGAGATATATATACAATAAGAGAATACTGGAAATGAATAAAATAATGAATAATATGCCAATAAAATAAGAATACTAATGACTAAGTGTGTGAGTACTAGCTTAACATGTGATCGGCATGGGCAAGATGCAATGCGGCCTGGCTATCATACGTGCGGTGTATGATCAACACTATTCAGTAATCAGTACTTGGTATAATAGGGATATTGATCACATATCTATACTAATACTCCCCACCCCGACTGGTATAATAGATCCAACCACGGTATGCTATGTCACGAGATTCCCCAAGAAGATAGCTAGTCTTTCCGAGAATCGGTGTCTGTACATGTACAAGATAACCAATGAAATAATATTTGCACCATATACACCATATACCAAGGAATAACATCTCATAACGAGATCCGGATATACCAATCCGTGTAACCATAGTGTCAAGAGAACATGGATATCTACACTAGATACAATGAACATAGAGGATATCATAAATGAGAAACTATCAGAGAATATACTCGCTTGAAGTCCAATGAATAGTCTTACAGATGTCTGATTCGGTGCCTCGAAGACCTAGATATGGAATACAACATTAATACAAGGTCCCAAAAAGAGAATAAGTTAAACTAGTCAACTTCTAGGTCAATAAGTCAATTCTAAGTCAAAAGTCAACTATGCTCTAAGTCAACTATGGTCAAGTTTGGTCAAACCAAGGTCAACTATCTATTTCTAGGTTGCACAAGTCTAACACAAAAATCTTGGGTCAAGTTATTAAAATCTAAGTCATAAAAACTACATCTTAAAGTATTAGGATACCGTATCTCTGGATACGTAATTTCCATGGTAAACATCACAATACATATATATCAAACAAATATGTATAATAATATAGAATATTAGTTTACACATCAAATAGGTACCATGGTTTTGAACCAACTTGGTATCCCAACAAAATCACAATCTTGATACCCAAACCTCGTATCTTGAGTATCCCACTTACCTTGGTTTCCACAAGGTAATACTCAATACCTTGATATAGTAATTACCCTCATATATAATATATAAATATATACTTATATTATACAATAAGAAATATAGCAATAATAGTATATTATCTCAATTTCAATACATATATATACATATATATATATATAAATATAGTATATAAACACATATATAATAATCTGTCTAACTGTCTGAAAGCAGTATTGAAAAACACTGATACTCTGATACGCAGTCTTTAGTGACAATTCTGGCTGTCACTGAACTGCCGTCGCTACTGCTGTCTGGAATCTGCACTACTGCTGCTATTTTAGTGACGGTTTACAACCGTCACCATTCTCGCCGTCGCTGCTGCTGCATTAATGTTCCCGCTTCTGCTGCATTAATGACAGTCGGTTGCTGTCATTAATAGCTCGCCACTGCTACAACGGCTGCTGCTATATTAATGACAGCGACTGCTGTCATTAATAGCCCCGTCGCTAAAAACCTGAAAAATATATATATAATATATATAAAACATATATATATATATATAACATATATATATATATATCATCCAATTATATATATATATATATATATATATATATATATATATAATAACTATATACCCTCTCATAATATTATGTACATAATAATATAGCAACAACACAGACATACAACATATATAATAATTATACATCCATACATATATATAAATAATCATATAATAACTATAAATAATCTAATTACTTAATTAAACATACATATATATTTTATAAAACATATTCATATATTTTATATTCCTAACATATATTATAACATATATATTTATGCATGTAGAAGAAAGCTACATATATATTTATTCTATTAGTACATATATAATACATAGATCTATGCTACAATAAACATTATAATAAATACACTATAATACATATATAATGTCTACATATATATACATAATTATAATTCAAGAATTAAAGCACAATTAATTAGATCTACACATAAACACACAACAAATGGAGAGTATCACACCGTATCCCACTAGATCTAGGATACGCATGCGACACGAGTCCACCACACATCCAATTGCACCCCGAAGGACACAAGCAAGTCATATATAATATTTATGAACAAAATAAAGTGTCAAATGTAGATCTACGTGTCCATGTCAAAATACGACATGTACAAAGTCCCGTGTCAGAGGAAAAACCCCCAAAATAATACGTATCACCAAATTGTTGGGATACGACCTACATGTACCCAATTGTGGACACGACACTAGCCCCAAACATATAAACATATGCCAAAGTGATCTATAGGATCAATTGACACACACAACAAAAGTCATTTTTGGAATTCCTCCAAAATTGACACAAAAAGTACCATAACTTTCTTCATAGGTCTCCAATGAACACAAAACCAAATCCTATGGGTAGTACATACATATGGGTAAATCTCAAATTTAGAAGCTATTTTAAGGGAAAAAACTAAATTATACCTATTGGAAGATGGATTCCCAATGAAACCTCCAATTGAGATAAAATTACCTCAAAATTGTAGATCATTGCTCCTCTTTGTAGATCCTTGCTTCCTCCTTCTAGATCCTTGCTTCTCAAGTCTCTAATAGTGATTTGGGAAGGAATTGGAATGAATTTGGTAGGGAAATGAAATAGGAATGAAGGATATTTGGTAGTAGAAAATTCTAGATCTAGATTTGGAATAAAAAAGAGAAGAGAGAATTTTCCCCCTCTTTTTATATAGGCCGGCCCCTTTCCTCTCCCTCAAGTAATTGTGAAATGTCCCTTATACCCCTTGGGGCCTCTCATAAAGAAATAATTAAGGAAGGAAGCTTCTAGTCTAATAATTTAATTAATTTAATCCATCTCCTTAACAATGGGCTTTCTAAATGGGCTAAGTCTAACTAATTAATTCATGTTGGTCCATGGGTCCAAACTAAACTAGTTAGGTCCACTAACACAAGTCTAAACTAAATAAATAATATCTAACAATAATTAAATAATACAACAAATAATTATTTACCATGCACAATATTTAATTAAATAAGAAATGATTAAAATACCCTTTCCTAAAAAATGTGGTAGTGACAAGTCTACCCTCCTTAAAATAATTTCGTCTTCGAAATTCAAAGACGAAAACTACCCCCAAAAAATAACATAACAGAACTAAAGAATCATAACTAACTATGAAAGAGCATAACAATGAACAGAACATAACTAGAAAATAACATACCTCAAGGTACAAACAAATATGGATAACGCTTTCGTATTTCATCCTCTCTCTCCCAGGTAGACTCCCCCGAAGAGTGATGCCTCCATGCGACGCACACCAAAAGAATAGTCTGGTTTCTCAGCACCTTCTTTCTCCGATCTAGAATCTCAACTGGCTGCTCTGGATAGCTAAGAGTAGGGCCTACCTCTATCTCTGAGTGATCCAATACATGACTAGGATCTGCCACGTATTATCTCAACTACGACACGTGAAGCACGTTGTGCACTCCCTCCAATACAGGTGGCAAGTCTAGTTTATAAGCAACTGCACCGACCCTCTCTAGAAGAATGAAAGGTCCGATGAATCGCGGACTAAGCTTTCCGCCTCCACCGAAGCGAATCGTGCCTCGTGTCGGAAAAATCTTCAGAAATACCAAACCACCCACCTAGAACAAAACACCACCTTAAGAACTTAATCTATAACAACAAAGAACAAACACAAAACAAAATCTAAACTATACCTCGAACTCCAAAGGTCTCCGATGGCTATCGGCCCAATGCCGTTGTCTGTCCTGCGCCACTCGAAGTCTGTCTCTGATCAACTGAACCTTCTCTGCTGCATCTACAACCATCTCTGGCCCAAGCAAAACTCTCTCTCCAATATCGTCCCAAGACAAAGGAGTACGACATCTCTGACCGTATAGAGCTTCAAAAGGTGACATCTCTATACTGGCCTGGTAACTGTTGTTGTAAGCAAACTCAACCAAATGGAGATGGTCCTTCCAAGAACCCTCGAAATCTAGTACACAAGTGCGCAACATATCTTCGAAAGTCTTAATAGTCCTCTCTGACTGCCCATCTGTCTGGGGATGATATGCAATACTGAACTTGAGCTGAGTGCCCAAACTCTCCTGCAAACTCCTCCAAAAATGAGAAGTAAAACGACTATCCCGATCTGAGACTATGCTGACGGGAACTCCATGTATCCTAACGATCTGCCTCACATACATCTCTGCCAGCTTCTCCGTAGACAAACCCACTTTGAAAGACAAAAAGTGGGCCGACTTGGTCAACCTATCGACAATGACCCAAATCACGTCTTTCCCTCCTGGAGATCGTAGAATTCCGAACACAAAATCCATAGTAATGTGTTCCCACTTCCACTCTGGAATGGGTAATGGCTGAAGTAAACCTCTTGGCCTCTGCCTCTCGGCTTTCACCTGCTGGCACACTAAGCATCTGGATACAAACTGTGCCACTTCCCTCTTCATGCCATACCACCACACACTCTCTCGCATATCCCGATACATCTTGTTAGCACCTGGATGCACAGAATACTGAGAGCGATGTGCTTCCTGTAATACCTCCTTACGTAGCTCCCCACTAGGCACACACAATCTAACTCCATGCCTCAAAGATCCATCATCTGCAATAGTGAAATCATCTTCCGATCCTGCTCTCACCTGAGCTCTGATACTCCTCAGAGATACATCATCATACTGTGCTGCCTTGATCCTGTCCATCAAATCTGAGTGTATCTGTAATCCCCACATCTACATAGCACCACCAGGAACAATCACCTCAATACCCAAGCTCTCCAAGTCCTCCAACAAATATCGATCCTGTGTCAAGAACATAGCTACCGGATACCTGCTCAAAGCATCGACAACTACATTGGCTTTCCCAGGATGATATTGTAAAGAGATATCAAAATCCTTCATCAGTTCCAACCACCGACGTTGCCTCATGTTCAACTCCTTCTGCGTGAAAACGTACTTCAAGCTTTTGTGGTCTGTGAAGATCTCCACACGCTCTCCGTATAAATAATATTTCTATAACTTCAGGACAAAGATGACTGCTGCCAACTCCAAATTATGGGTAGGATAGTTATTTTCATGAGGACACAATTGCCTGGATGCATAGGCAATCACTTTTCCATGCTGCTGAAGAACACAACCCAAACCCTTCCCCGATGCATCACTATAAATAGTAAAACCTCCGGACCCTGATGGCAACGTCAAAATAGGAGCAGATGTTAACCTCTTCTTCAACTCTTCAAAAGCAACATGGCAATCCTTCGTCCAAACAAACTCTATATCCTTCCTTGTGAGTCTGGTTATCGGTTCGGCAATCCTCTAAAAATCTTGCACAAACTTCCTGTAGTAGCCTGCCAATCCCAAGAAACTCCTGATCTCTGCTACCGAACTCGGAGTCTTCCAAGATTCCACTGCTGAAACCTTCTTCGAATCTACTAAAATACCATCATCAGTCACAACATGCCCCAAGAATTCCACCTTGTCCAAGAAAAACTCACACTTGGAATACTTCTCATACAGCTTCTCCTTCCTCAGCACATCCAACACAATCCTCAAATGCTCCTCATGCTCCTCCGGTGTCCTCGAGTATATGAGTATGTCGTCGATGAACACTACCACAAACTTGTCAAGGTACTGGTGGAACACCTTGTTCATCAAGTTCATAAATACCGCCGGTGCATTAGTCAAACTAAACGGCATTACCATAAACTCGTACTGACCATACCGAGTTCTAAAAGTAGTCTTCGGTATGTCCTCCGGCTTCACCTTTACCTGATGGTAGCCTGATCTCAAATCTATCTTAGAAAACACCTTGGCTCCACTCAACTGATCAAACAAATCATCAATCCGTGGCAAAGGATATTTATTCTTGATAGTGAGATTATTCAAAGCCCTATAATCAATGCACTTGCGCACCGATCCATCCTTCTTCGGTACAAATAATACCGGGGCTTCCTAAGGTGAAGAACTCGATCTGATAAACCCCTTATCCTGCAATTCGACCACCTGCTTCTTTAGCTCAGCCAGCTCGCTGTTGTTTACTCTATAGATATGCTGCAAAATTGGTTCTGCACCTGGCACCAAGTCTATAGAAAATTCAACATCTCGATCTGGCGGCAATCCTGGCAATTCCTCAGGAAACACATCCAAGAACTCTGCTATCAATGGATGCGGCAACTCCTTGTCTTCCACCATAGCTCCACAAATAATGCCTTCTTCCTGCTCTGCAGCTCCTCTAGCAAACTCGAACTCTGGCTCTCCTGGAGGACCAAACAAAACTCTACCTCCTCTACAATCTATGCTAGCACGGTGCCTACTCAACCAATCCACCCCGAGTATAATATCGTAGCTCAGAGGTGGCATTACAAGTAGACACGCACTCAACTCCCGGCCTCCCAAAGTAACTCTCCGATCCTTGCAAATATCATTAACCAGGATAATGCCTCCCCTGGTCATGATCTTGCAAGTCCTAAGCAAAGACTCAGCTACCAAACCATGCTTTAGAGCAAAAAAACAGATACAAAACTATGGGAAGCACCACTATCAAACAAAGCTAAAGCTGGAATATAATCAAGAAGAATAGAACCTGCGATGACATCTCCGGTGGGTTCATCCTCCTCGACGGTCAAAGCAAACGCTCATCCCTGTCGAGCACCTCCCTGCTGCTGATGCTGGATAAAACGCTGCTGCTGTGTCGGAAGCGGTCCCCTCGGCTGTGCTGCAGGTGGTCTCGTCTGTGCCCTCGGAGATGGAGCTGCTCCCTGAACTGCACGACGAGGACACTCCCTCGATTGATGCCCTTCAGTACCACAATACAAACAAACTCCTAGCCTTCTCCTGTAAACTTCCCAGATGTGGCCGGGCCTCTTACAGTAGTTGCATGGAGCTTGTTGTAACTGTCTCTGCTGCTGAGGTGCCTGGTGAAAAGGCGCTCCAGCTGGAGTTTGGTTCTGTGTGGCTGCTGGAAAGGTCTGGACTAAAAATGAGGACGTTTGGCAGATACTGCACTGCCGTTGGCCCCCGGAAAAGAATTACGGTCCCTCTTGGGCTTCAAACCCAACTCCCGCTCAACCTTGCGTTCCTCCGCAAGTATCTCCGAGTATGTCTCATAAAAAGATGGAATAAGAATCTTCACTTCCCAATTTAGACCTTTACGGAAACGAATAGCTCGAACCTCCGGCTCTCTCACCAGATACTCTGCAAATCGGCTCAACCTGCCGAACTCTGCAGCGTACTCCTCCACAGACATGCTCTCCTGACTGAGACTCTCAAACTATCTCCCCAAGTCTAGCCTGTCTGCCCGGGCAAAAAACTTTTTCTTGAAGAGGTCCTTGAATACCTCCCAAGATTATCCTACGTCAACTAGAATTGGCTCATTCCTGAACCAAGTACGAGCGACGTCGAACAGTTGAAGTCCTACCGCCTCAACCTTCAGATCCTCAGAAAGACGAGATACCCTCATAAGACGCTCAATGTCCTCGAGCCAATCATCAGCATAGACGATGCCTCCGTTCCCTTGAAAACCCTAGGCTCCAGTTTCTTGAAGTCCTGAATGTTGCCTGGTCGAAGCTGAGCAACCAGAGAAATATCCTGCTGCTAGATCGGAACTCCTCTCTCAACTACAGCACGAGCAAGCTGATGAGCACTCTCGATGCCCTGCCGTAGAACGTCGGTCTGCCTCTGATGTGCCTCTGACTGAGCCCTCTGTGCGTCGAGCATCTCACAAAACAGTGTAAACATCTGTGACGCCTCTGCTGGCATAAGAGGTGGAGGTGGAAGCCCCTCAGATACACCTGGCACAGTCCTCTGAGTAGGTGGTGGACCTCCGAAAGCAGCTGACACTCCAATCACCGAAGAAGTGACTGGTGTAGGCCCTCGGGATGTTGCAGACCTCTCAGAAACTGCTCTCCCCTACTGCGATCTAGTCTTAGGCGGCATCCTGAGACAAAGCGAAAGAAAGAATCAATATGGCACAAGATGTAAGTCATCAAGGAAAGGACATTTTAAGAGATCAAGTATCAATACCAAAGGAGAATAGTTGAATCAAAAGAATTTTCCTAGATGTGTTTGAGTATCTCAGCCTTTTTCCTATATCCTATTGCAGGCTCGCAGTAGTACAACTAAATTGTCGCACTACCACGACATCACATACTTTGTGAATCTAGACCTACATGGGCCACCACCAAAAACCTGTCACGACTCGCACCCGGTGTAAGGGTACTAGTCGGAAACAACGCCCAGCCTACGCCGCAGAATCGACGGTAGAACGTTGTCTAGATAATCTATCTAAAAATATACTGAACTACCAATAATAATAGTATACTTAATCACAGAACTAAGATAAAAATGAGCACGAATCAGATAAAGAATAGAATAGTCACAATACAACTCATGAGTCTAAAATAATACATCAATGAGTCTGAAGAATAACAGAATAAGCTGGAGACAAATCCAGTACAAAGAATACTATGAAGCTACAACTCCAGGGTCAAGAATTTCTCAGTTGGGATAAGTCCCTCCTGAGTCAGGGTCTCAGAATCTAAACCCACAACATCCTGGGGTCCATAATAGGTAGGGTACCACTCCTCAGTGTCATCTGAAAAAAAAATCCAATCAGGAAAGGAGCAGAGTACATCTCTAACAGCAGTTCTAATCAATGATAAAAACTATGTAACAGTAAATAACTTTGGATAAACAAGATGCACAATAGATACAAGAGATATATATACAATAAGGGAATACTGGAAATAAATACAATAATGAACAATATGCCAATGAAACAAGAATACTAATGACTAAGTGTGTGAGTACTACCTCAACATGTAATCGGCTTGGGCAAGATGCAATGCGGCCTAGCTAATCATACGTGCGGTATATGATCAACACTATTCAATAATCAGTACTTGATACAATAGGGATATTGATCACATATCTATACTAATACTCCCCACCCCCGACTGGCATAATAGATCCAACCACGGTATGCTATGGAACGAGATTCCCCAAGAAGATAGCTAGTCTTCCCGAGAATCGGTGTCTGTACATGTACAAGATAACCAATAAAACAATACTTACACCATATACACCATATACCAAGGAATAATATCTCATGACGAGATTCGGATATACCAATCCGTGTAACCATAGTGTCAAGAGAACATGGATATCTACACTAGATACAATGAACATAGAGGATATCATAAATGAGAAACTATCAGAGAATGTACTCACCTGAAGTCCAATGAATAGTCTCACAAATGTCTGACTCGGTGCCTCGAAGACCTGGATATGGAATACAACATCAATACAAGGTCCCAAAAAGAGAATAAGTTAAACTAGTCAACTTCTAGGTCAATAAGTCAATTCTAAGTCAAAAGTCAACTATGGTCAACTCTAAGTCAACTATGGTCAAGTATGGTCAAACCAAGGTCAACTATCTATTTCTAGGTCGCACAAGTCTAACACAAAAATCTTGGGTCAAGATATTAAAATCTAAGTCATAAAAATCATATCTTAAAGTATTAGGATACCGTATCTCCGGATATATAATTTCCAATGTAAACATCACAATACATATATATCAAACAAATATGTATAATAATATAGAATATTAGTTTACACATCAAATAGGTACCATGATTTTGAACCAACTTGGTATCCCAACAAAATCACAATCTTGATACCCAAATCCCGTATCTTGAGTATCCCACTTACCTTGGTTCCACAAGGTAATACTCAATACCTTGATATAGTAATTACCCTCATATACAATATATAAATATATACTAATATTATACAATAAGAAATATAGCAATAATAGTATATTATCTCAATTTCAATACATATATATATATATATATATATATATATATATATATATATATATATATATATATATAAATATAGTATATAAACACATATATAATAATCTGCCTAACTGTCGCTGAAAGCAGTATTGAAAAACACTGATACTCTGATACGCAGCCTTTAGTGACAGTTCTGGCTGTCACTAAACTATCGTCGCTGCTGCTGTTTGGAATCTGTACTACTGCTACTGTAAATCGTCACCATTCTCGCCATCGCTGCTGCTGCATTAATGTTCCCGCTTCTGCTGCATTAATGACAGTCGGCTGCTGTCATTAATAGCCCGCCACTGCTACAGCGGCTGCTGCTATATTAATGACAGCGGCTGCTGTCATTAATAGCCCCATCGCTTAAAACCTAAAATATATATATATATAATATATATAAAACATATATATATATATATATATATATATAACATATATATATATAAAACATATATATATATATATATATATATATATATATATATATATATATATATATATATATATATATATATATAACATATATATATTATCCAATTAAATATAAATATAAATATAAATATATATTTATATCTATATATATAATAACTATACACCCTCTCATAATATTATGTACATAATAATATAGCAACAACACACACATACAACATATATAATAATTATACATCCATACATATATATAAATATTCATATAATAACTATAAATAATCTAATTACTTAATTAAACATACATATATATTTTATAAAATATATTCATATATTTTATATTCCTAACATATATTATAACATATATATTATTGCATGTATAAGAAAGCTACATAAATATTTATTCTATTGGTACATATATAATACATAGATCTATGCTATAATAAACACTATAATAAATACACTATAATAAATATATAATATCTACATATATATACATAATTATAATTCAAGAATTAAAGCATAATTAATTAGATCTACACATAAACACATAACAAATGGAGAGTATCACACCGTATCCCACTAGATCTAGGATACGCATGCAACACGAGTCCATCACACATCCAATTGCACCCCGAAGGACACAAGCAAGTCACATATAATATTTATGAACAAAACAAAGTGACAAATATAGATCTACGTGTCCGTGTCAAAATACGACATGTACAAAGTCCCGTATCGGAGAAAAAACTATCAAAACAACACGTATCACCAAATTGTTGGGATACGACCTACACGTACCCAATTGTGGACATGACACTAGCCCCAAACACATAAATATATGCCAAAGTGATCTATAGGATCAATTGACACACACAACAAAAGTCATTTTCGAAATTCCTCCAAAATTTACACAAAAAATACCATAACTTTCTTCATAGGTCTCCTATGAACACAAAACCAAATCCTATGGGTAGTACATACATATGGGTTGATTATTCATGATTAAATATCAGATTTAGAAGCTATTTTAAGGGGAAAAATTGAATTATACCTATTAGGAGATGGATTCCCAATGAAACCTCTAATTGAGATAAAATATCCTCCAAATTATAGATCCTTGCTCCTCTTTGTAGATCATTGCTTCCTCCTTTGAGATCCTTGCTTATCAAGTCTCTAATATTGATTTGGGAAGGAATTAGAATGAATTTGGTAGGAAAATGAAATAGAAATGAAGGAAATTTGGTAGTAGAAAATTCGAGATCTAGATTTGGAATAAAAAAGAGGAGAGAGAATTTTCTCCCTCTTTTTATATAGGCCGGCCCCTTTCCTCTCCCTCAAGTAATTATGAAATGTCCAGTATACCCCTTGGGGCCTCTCATGAAGAAATAATTAAGGAAGGAAGCTTGTAGTCTAATGATTTAATTAATTTAATCCATCTCCTTAACAATGGGCTTTCTAAATGGGCTAAGTCTAACTAATTAATTCATGTTGGTCCATGGGTCCAAACTAAACTAGTTAGGTCCACTAACACAAGTCCAAATTAAATAAATAACATCTAACAATAATTAAATAATACAACAAATAATTATTTACCATGCACAATATTTAATTAAATAGGAAATGACTAAAATACCCTTTCCAAGAAAATATGGTAGTGACAATTTTCCTAGGAGGAATATGGATTAACTATTCAAAGAAAGCATTTATGCTTTTTGTCACCCTCTTAGGAAATTCCCTTTAGGAGCTAAGCCCCAAAGGGGTTTAGCGACTCGGACTCGGCCTTAGACTTGGACTCGGGCTCATTCACAAAGGCACAAAGTGGCACTTTGTTAACGCATGCACGGGCGCATGCGCGGGCTATGCGAGACTATGTATGTGCTATGCGCAGGCTAAGCACGGCTATGCATGTATATGCCACTACACTACTACACGTATGCGCACATGAGCCACCGCTTTTCTAGGTATATGCTTTCAGGAGCAGTTGTGGCTGTGCTGCAATAAGCATATGCGCAGACAATGTGGTTGGTGCATGATCACACTAATTGTGGGATTTGAACGATAATGAAAAGATTGGGTCAATAATTCAGATCTGATTTTTGTGGGATTTGAATTTAAATAGTTTCTATCTTTCTGTAATTTGTTGGAAGCCAGGATTAGGGTTAGGGTCTCCATCCTACTATATTAATACTCTCTTCGTGCCCCTTTGAGAACTTATTTCAAAATTGAGAGACAGAGAGAGTATCATCCTACTGCCGCCATTGGAGTCCAGGAGTTCATGCGAGTTCCAGAAGAGGTGACGACAAACGTTCCAGTAGTTCTATTCAAAAATTGCTGGTTTCTAGGAACATATCGTGTGTGGGAAATCTTGCTTTATGCAACGGTGATCGCCATCACCCCAGCAAGCAGAGAGGCATCTATCTTCTTCTTCTTCTTCTTCTCCTTTCTTCTATTATAATACGTTCTGTCTCAATTACAACCGTGTTTGCAAGGAAGAACGAAGTTTAATTTCTGATTATTGTAATCAAGTCTGCAATTTATAATCGAGATATATTATAGTTGTTCTTTATTGGAATCGAGGATAGAGAGAGAAAACTTTTGTGTGAACCTCTGATCTCGACTACAACTTTAGGATCCAACAGATGGTATTCCGAAAGGATTACGTGAACTTTTGTTCCTAGCCTTCGTTCTACCATCTTTTGATCATCCTCGGGCTTAACAAAAGGTGTTGGTTGTGTGGGTGTGGGATGCACAAATTATGTGTGTGCTGAGTTGGAAGGTGAGTAACTAATATAGATTAGGTTCAACTAGTTAAATAAGATCCAATAACTCTAGTATTAGCCTTAATACAAATACTAGATATGATAACAATGATATTAACAATAACAACAATAATAAGAGATAAATATGTTATTAATATTATTAACATCGATAATAATAATAATAATAATAATAATAATAATAATAAATAAACTGAATATAAGATATTTATTAACAATGTTACCATTTTAACAAAAGGTTATGTAGTCATTTTATGGATAGAAAATACCCTTCTAAAACTATTTCCATCATAATTATAAAGTTTTCGAATAGTATATATAGATATAAGAATTAATCAGGATTAATAATAAAAGAACTTGTTATTTATAGTAATAAAAATAAATTTTTGGGGAGGGGCCTTACATGTACGACATCTAGGAATGATGATCGTGTGACCACGACATGAGATTCTATATAACTTTAGGGTTAATTAGGTAACTAAAAATGGTTGTAACATTGGGAGAGAACAGGACCCCGAGATCGTGCATTGCCAGCCACACCTAGACATTAGTCATGGAGTACAAGATTGGTCACCATGGATACTGTATATCATCTATCTTAGTGGAGTATGGTATCCGACTATCACTACATGTCGAGCCAGCATTTTCCTATAGGAGAGATGGAATCGCTATTGATTTGCTCAGTGCGGTGGCCATATGTGGGACCGGTGCATCTTATCTCATGCTTGTATATATTATTTGGCTCGGCTAATCCTGCTCAGACATAGCATGATCTTAGGATCCCTATATATATTATATTATTGGGTAACCCAAATATCACATAGTAAGTCGTAGGCATTTGAGTGGCCGATTATTCATATAATTTGTATGGTGTGTTGCTTGCTAGTTGGCTAGAACGTAACGCTGTCCAAGTGCAGTTATTCATTCCCTTGTCCTTGTTTCGTGTAGGGGGAATTACTATTCCAATGATAGATTATGAATTCTAGTTGATGACACATGTATTAGTGGATGTTAGGATGACTGTGATTGATTAATGACTACTTACCTGTATTAGTTGTTTGATTGATGCCTTATACTCTGTAATCGTGTGTTGGTACAGTACAATCCTCTACCATGATTTTTGTTGTTCCTATATATTTTATGTTATATTTCTTGTTGGTTTTCTTCGCCTATTCTCGATCCTTCCTTTCTGGTACTTATTGCGGTTGGCCTGACCAACCATGGATTGTTCTCGGATTGCCTGTGACCGACCCTATGGATCTTCTAGACTTGACTTAGAGGATACACTTCAGTTCCAGATCATGTTGGGAACTATTTGGGAAGGTATTCTCGCCTATATCTATTTTTTACTACTAACTTCTTGATTATCATTTCTGTATTGTGGCCGTTTGGTCCTACCTGCTTTCGATATATGTCACTACCACATTTCAGAATAGGGGTAATTTTATTATTATTTTTATTTATTATAAATATTGTGTATGTTTTATTTATTTATAATGTGCATATTATATATATTATTACTATTATTATTATTTGTTAGTTGATTAGTCTATTTTATTTAGACTTGACATTAGTGGACCACACTAGACTTGACTTGATCCATTGACTCAATTAAATAGTTAGTCATGACTAAATTAATTCCATTAACCCTATTTAGACTCAATAATAGAATATTTCTCCGATGGTTTAGTAGATCATATTCATGAAGGAATGAGAGGGGCACTTGAGTCAATACAAACATTCCTCAACCTAACCCTAACCCTAGAGGAAGTTTATATAAACCTCTTCATTCATGAGTAGCCTCCATTTATTTACATTTAGTTCATCCCCAAATTAGACAGCAAAACCAAATTTCTTGATTCCCAAATTTTATCCCTCTTATTCTCATTCCAAGGAGGCTAAGGAGCTTGGCATTGCTATAGGAGCACTTGAGGAGGAAAGCATTGGCTTGAGGATTGTGTCCAACTTTTATTTGTGTCCATTTGGAGGAAGACATTGGGAATCCATCTCCCAATAGGTAAAACTCTTGTCCCTCTTGTCATTTCAGTTTTTAATGGTGAGATAAATCCCTAGAAACATATCCATGGATAAGGACTACCCATAGGAAGAAGAACTAGGTTCTTTGGAGACCTATTATGAAAGTTACATTGAGTTTTGTGCTAATTTGGAAAAACTCCAAATTTGGGCCACTAGATGTTTGTAAAAATATTTCATAGGAGGTTTTGGAGTGGATAGCATATTTTGAGAAGGTTGTTGTGTCCAAAATTGGATACGTGGTGTCTGTATCATGGTACTTCATGATACGCATGGCTAGGTTTAGTGTTCTCCTTGATGGGGTATCCCATAAGTGTTCAATACTCTATATTATATGTAAATTATTATTTATATATGTAAATATATTATATACTCTGTATTGGTGATATTTATTGTATTTTAAGGAGGTATCATAAGTTGTGATGGGTTTGATGTTAGTATCATAGATTGTGTGAGGATGTGAGATTGTTCCAGGAAGTTGAGGGGCTCGGGTCTGTCGCAGTGAGGGATGCACTATGACAGTTGGGTTTGTTTCAGTATGTGTGAGTAGAAGATGTATTTTGGTATCATAAGTTAAGGATGTATCAGACCTTGAATTATTGAGAACTGTGTATTGGCTTGTGGAGTAGGTACCTGTTAAGGTGAGGGTGTATATGTAGTTTTTAATTTCCAGTATAGGACAGTACATGTGTTAGCTGTTGAGATAGATGCAGTTTCAGTAGCAGCAAGACCAAGTGGCAAGTGTTGCAGGCCTGATTTGGGGATCTTGTATCTGTCACTTGGCAACATGATTTAGGGGATCAACTCAAGCACTTGATGCTCTTGTAGTTGTGAACCTGCAGGGATAAGTTAGGAGTTGTAAGTGGCACTGGGCATATCAGATGAGGTTATACATGGTAGTTAGTTTATGTTTAGAGCAGGTCTTGATTAGGTGAGTAACTGCCACTTGTTGCTGTTGATATTTTGGTATTGATGTTGCTACTACCAACAATGGGAATCAGAGTTAGCAGCAAGTATTTGAGGCTCTTGAGTCTCGAGTAAGGGAGTAGTGGACTGATACTTTAGTATCAGTCCAATATCAAGTGACAGATATGAAGGATTGGCTAGTAGCAACTAGTTGTTGCATACGGTAATGTGTTGGCAGTATCAGACCTGGGTGCAAGGAGCACTGTGTTGGGTTGCTATGTGTATCGACAAGGAGTAAACCTACCAGTATAATATTGTAGGATATGTTGGTTATATATGGATTATGCATTAGTGGATCTTGGTATCCTATAGCTAGTGTAATGGCATGTGTTGAGATATTGGTATATCTTTAATATATTCTGTGCACTGTGTTAAGTGAGGGTTGAACTCCAAGTGAAGCTAAGGAGTGGTTGAGGTGTAGTGTGGTTAGTGAAGGGAATGTCAGGCTCAATTATCATAGTGCAACGACTGCAGGTAAGTGGGAGGCTTGATCAGAAATAGTGTGCAAGGTCTGGACCTACAGCAGTAGCAACTTGGAACTATGTGCAAATACACAGCAGCCAGGCTCGGGTAATGTAGGGTGTGTGCACCTAGGTACATTGTGTGTGTGTGTGTGTATAGATGGGAGGCTCGGGTGCAGCACAGAGTTAGGATGGAGTCTAGCAGCAGTAAATAGGACTGGATATTATATATTATGCTGCATATGTAAGCAATTGTACCAACAATGAAGGGGGAGGCACTGTGCAGCTGCACCGCAAGCTGCTCTGGCACATGACAGTGCTGCACATTTGCAGGTAGGTGTAGCTCGTATAGCCTCTGCAGCAGAGCTCGAGCCATAGCAGGAGGTATCAGTCCAGTTTTGACACAGGCATGTGCAGTATCAGATAAGTGTTGAGAGTTATGGGCATCTACCTATCTACTTATCTATCTATTTCACCATCTATCTTTTTATATGTATATGTGTAGGTACATTAGATAAGATTGGTTGATGCATTAGATGGTATATAAAGCATCAGTGTATAGTATCTAGTGAAGTGGTTATGAAGTATCAGTTGGGGATCGTACATACCTGGGGAATAGGGTGAACATGGTATAAGTTCTTGAGGAGTTGTTGTCAAATTGAGTATCACCCCTGTACACCTGGTGTGGGTATCCTGACAATTGGGATATTGGTTTAGACTTTAGTATCAGTTAAGGTAATATGGGACTTGGTGTGCACTAACACCAAGTTAGTGGGGTATCAGTGATTAGAGGAATTATAGGTATTAAGAAGGTTATTAAGGAGTAGGAGGTGGTTACCAGTAGCAGTTAATACCAGTGTAGTATGAGAGTTCTCTGCAGTAGCAGTAACAGTTTCACCTCGAGCTGCAGCAGGCAGTGCAGTCACAACAAAGAGGGAAGCCATCAGCACATGTATTGGTTCAGGTAAGGTTTCAGTCTCAGTAGGTGGGTTTTGGGGTTAGATGTATCAGTCCAGTTCTGTATCATCTAGGTATATGGGTAGTTAGTTAATTAATGGTTTGTAGATAGTTAGTATGTTTAGTATATTATTAGCTATATATATATCTATATAAGTTATTGATTATGTTGATATATATATATATATATATATATATATATATATATGTTATGTTATTAGTTAGTGTAGTGAATAGTTAGTAGATAGTGGTATACTGGTTTATATATATAGTTAGCTATATGTATATGTAGTTGAGGTGTTGTATTATAATTAGATATATGTTGTATTATAATTAGTATGTACTAGTATATACACACGTGCGTTGCACGTATTTCATATTACTTGAAAAAAAAAAGTTTATTAAAAGAGTAACCGACAATTTCTTAATTTTATTATAGGTGGAAATATAATAGGCAGGAGCATGAAAGTTGGAAGAAATTAAATGACGGAAATATAAAAGGTTTCTCTTATCTCTTGGGTTAATGTGCCTACTTTGCATGCATGCTTTATTAACTTTTATTTTATTCTCCAAACTACCTACTTTGCATGCATGCATATCTTTGTTTTATTAACTATCATTTCCCAAGTTGCCTCATGCATGCATACATACATTTAATATGTATTTAATTATTATTTTTAATGAAGGGTATTTTTGGAACGAAATTTTTTACGGTGAAACCTAGTTTTGGCATTATATAGTAGAATAGATATATTATATTGATATCTATTATTGTAATTAGTATATACTAGCATATAAAGTATTAGGGGTTTATATGCGTATTAGCTATTGTTGAGGTTTGGAATTACCTTGGGATACCAAAGTAATATCAAGATATTGGGTCGATACTCAAGATATTAGGTTTGGGCATCGAGATAGGTGTGATACGCATTGGTGCAAGGACAAGGTATCATATTTCATTGTTTTGATATAGATACTATATGTTTGACTTGTGTATATATGTAAAGTATTATTTTCATATATTAAAACTTGCATATCTTAGGATATGACTCTTTGAGTGCCTCTTAGTATCTTAAATTAATTAGTATAGCTTAGTTTCATAGTACTTTGACCTAGTGTCCTAGTGTTAGACTCATACAACCTAGAATTAGTCGGTTTAACTTAAAAATGGCTTTGTGACCTAGATGTTGTCTAGTTTAACTTATTTTTATCTCAGAACCTTGTATTAATGTAATATTTCATATAAAGGTCTGTGTGACACCATCTTGGGCATCGAGAGACACACCTTGCTCAGGACTTCAGGGGAGTACATTTTCTAATAGTTTGTATTATTTGATCATTTCTATATTTCAAGTACTTAGAAATATTACATCTGATTCTTGACACTATGGTACATGGACTAGTATATAGCTTGGATCTTCAGTCATGAGATGTTATAATGGTTATCGTATTAACATTGTACACAACATTGATATTAGACATTGTATATGGTATTATTATTGGACAATGATCGTATATCGTAACGTGTCATGGTTGTCTCCACTATACTAGTTGGGGGCGGAGGAAATTGCTAGTAAGAGATGTGATCATATTCCTATTATAAATTATAAAACATTGTTAGTGTTAATCATATATCTCATGTATGATTAACCAGGCCATATAGCTATCGTACAAGTTCTCATGCCGATCATATATCGAAACTAGTATTTCAAACACTTAGTATAGTGGCAGTTCTTCATATTCAGTTTCATAGATTACATTACCTTGAATCTGATATTGTAGTTCCTTTCTTTTCATTTCACATATGCACTGACTATACCCTATTATCTACATTGCATGTTTTCTTTACCATTTAATATTGCATCTATTTATTATTTTCTCTCAGTATATAGCATCCTCTATTTTATTGTTTTATAGTTCTTGTCAATTAATTGGAACTACTATTGGGTTGTACTTTGCTCCAATCCTGACTGGATATATTTTTTAGATAGCGACTTAGAGGACTGGTGTCCGACATATTATGGACCATAGGGAGAGTAGATGCAGCCTTGGACCTTGTAGCTCAGGTTTGATTGCCGGAAGGTCTAGCCGTAATTATTAGTTATATTAGTTAGTTCTTTTTAAAGATTTTGGTACCGGATTTGTTTTCGGCATATATTAAGACTTGGATGTTATTATTTGAAGTTTAGATTATATTATTGTTCATACTTTGTGGTTGTGTTTGATTATTCTTCAATATCTTATCGTACTTTAGTTCTATGGTTGAGTACTTCATATTATATTGTTATATCTGTGTCTCCTTATGGAATTGGATATTCGTATGAGATTGATTAGATAGTATCGTGACCTAGACAGCGTTCTACCGCTGATGCTATAGCATAGGCTGGACGTACCCGCATACTTGTGCCCCTATATTGGGTGCGGGTCATGACATATTTTAGTAGTGACACTATAGTTGACTTCAAGAGGATGATACCTCGAGAGTTAAAGGGTATCGAGGGGATACTTTACGCTTATGACTGGTTAGAGGATATGGAGGGAAACCTGCGATTGGCCCAGATTTCATAGATCTTGCAGATCGAGGTGGCCGGCAATCAGATGTTCGATATCGTACTCACGTGGTATTGCACGGAGCCGAGACTTACTGCTCAAGGACTTACTTGGGAGACTTTCAAGGAGCTTTTTAAGGAGAAGTTCTTTTCTGACGTGGCCCTGGGAACTTTGGAAAGTCAGTTTCATGACTTGGTCCTAGGGAACATGTCGGTCGACGAGTACGCCGCAGAATTCTGTCGATTGAGCCATTTTGCATCATCTATAATTCGGGACCCAGGAGATCGAGCCCGAAAGTTTATAAAGGAGCTAACGAGGGAGATTAGGTTATGCACTTCTGGTCGTCGCACCGTTACCTTTGAGGATATCTTGATAGATGCCCAGATTGTAGAGAAGGATCTGGATCTCAGGCCCAAGAGGAGTCACGATGTATCTGGAGATGCGAGTGGCAGTGTGGGACCGGCCAAGCATTCCCATATTCAGCGGAAGCCGAGGATATTTTAGCATCACCACCAGCAGCACCAGGCACCGGTTCGTGTTCAGCAGGATCAGCAGCAGCCTCCGAGGCAGACCCAGCAGCTTATGATTTTTGTAAGAAGCCAGGTCACCTTTGGGAGAGTTGTAGAGTGAGGCTAGGACTTTGTTTGCACTGTGGCGCTACAGGACATCGAGTGAGGGATTGTCTTCTAGCTCCTTATCTTCCCGGCCAGTACGCAGCTCCAAATTAAAGAGGTCCAGTTAGGCCACTTGTGGAACCACAGATTGCTCAGCACCTGCGAAGGGAGCCACCCCAGCAGGGTAGGACATTTGCGATGATGGTCGAGGAGACCGATACTGCAGGTGATGGGCTAGAAGGTTTTGTTCTTTTCTTTCCTTATGTTCCTTTCCATTTATTTGAATGATTGATTGATTCCTTACTGCCTTAGCTTGCATCAGTAATTTTCTTGCTAGAATATAATTAGTAGTGACCGGACAGAGACTATAATACCATGACAAAGAGAGACCATAACCATGCATGTTTGTTTTCTTTCTCTAGATTGTATGTTGTATGATTGTAGGTAGGACTTTCTTAGACCTTGATTTTTGGGGGTTTGACCATAGTGAAGATTAATGAATAGGTTATGACTGGTCAGAGAGAGACAAGGTGTCTTAAATTTTGAGGACAAAATTTTTCTAGGGGGGTAGACTTGTCACTACCACATTTCAGAATAGGGGTAATTTTGTTATTTTGTTATTTATTTATTATAAATATTGTGTATATTTTATTTATTTATAATGTGCATGTTATATATATATTGTTATTCTTATTATTTGTTAGTTGATTAGTCTATTTTATTTAGACTTGACATTAGTGGACCACACTAAACTTGACTTGACCCATTGACTCAATTAAATAGTTAGTCATGACTAAATTAATTTCATTAACCCTATTTAGACTCAAGAATAGAATATTCCTCCAATGGTTTAGTAGATCCTATTCATGAAGGAATAAGAGGGGCACTTGAGTCAATTCAAACATTCCTCAACCTAACCCTAACCCTAAAGGAAGTTTATATAAACCTCTTCATTCATGAGTAGCCTCCATTTATATCCATTTAGTTCATCCTCAAATTAGAGAGAAAATCCTAATTTCTCTATTCCCAAATTTTATTCCTCGTATTCTCATTCCAAGGGGGCTAAGGAGCTTGGCATTGCTAGAGGAGCACTTGAGGAGGGAAGCATTGGCTTGAGGATTGTGTCCAACTTTTATTTGTATCCATTTGGTAGAAGACATTGGGAATCCATCTCCCAATAGGTAAAACCCTTGTCCCTCTTGTTATTTTAGTTTTTAATGGTGAAATAAACTCCTAGAAACCTACCCATGGCTAAGGACTACCCATAGGAAGAAGAAGTAGGTTCTTTGGAGACCTATTGTGAAAGTTATATTAAGTTTTGTGCTAATTTGGAGAAAACTCTGAATTTGGGCCACTAGGTATTTGTAGAAATATTTCATAGGGGGCTTTGGAGTGGAAAGCATATTTTGAGAAGGTTGGTGTGTCCAAAATTGGATACGTGGTATCTGTATCATGGTATGCCATGATACACATGGCTAGGTTTAGTGTTCTCCTTGATGGGGTATCCCATAAGTGTCCAATATTCTATATTATATGTAAATTATTATTTATATACTACATTATATGTAAATTATTATTTATATATGTAAATATATTATATACTCTATATTGGTGATGTTTATTGTGTTTTAAGGAGGTATCATAAGTGGTGATGGGTTTGATGTTAGTATCATAGATTGTGTGAGGATGTGAGATTGTTCCAGGAAGTTGAGGAGCTCGAGTCTGTCGCAGTGAGGGATGCACTGTGACAGTTAGGTTTGTGTCAGTGTGTGTGAGTAGAAGATGTATTTTGGTATCATGAGTTAAGGATGTATCAGACCTTGAATTATTGAGAACTCTGTATTAGCTTGTGGAGTAGGTACCTATTAAGGTGAGGGTGTATATGTAGTTTTTAATTTCCAGTATAGGACAGTACATGTGTTAGCTGTTGAGATAGATGCAGTTTCAGTAGCAGCAAGACCAAGAGGCGAGTGTTGCAGGCCTGATTTGGGGATTTTGTATCTGTCACTTGGCAACAGGATTTAGGGGAGCAACTCAAGAACTTGATGCTCTTGTAGTTTTGAACCTGCAGGGATAGGTTAGGAGTTGTAAGTGGCACTGGGCATATCAGATGAGGTTATACATGGTAGTTAGTTGATGTTTAGAGCAGGTCTTGATTAGGCGAGTAACTGCCACTATGGTTGTTGCTGTTGATGTTTTGGTATTGATGTTGATACTACCAACAATGGGAATCAGAGTTAGCAGCAAGTATTTGAAGGTCTTGAGTCTCAAGTAAGGGAGTAGTGGACTGATACTTTAGTATCAGTACAATATCAAGTGACAGATATGAAGGATTGGCTAGTAGCAACTAGTTGTTGCATACGGTAATGTGTTGGCAGTATCAGACCTGGGTGCAAGAAGCAATGTGTTGGGTTGCTATGTGTATCGACATGGAGTGCACATACCAGTATAATATTATAGGATGTGTTGGTTATATATTGGATTATGCATTAGTGGATCTTGGTATCCCATAACAAGTGTCATGGTATAATATTAAGTGTCTTGTTAGGATACATGTGTTGAGATATTGGTGTATCTTTAATATATTATGTGCACTGTGTTAAGTGAGGGTTGAACTCCAGGTGAAGCTAAGGAGTGGTTGAGGTACAGTGTGGTTAGTGAAGGGAATGTCAGGCTCAATTATCACAGTACAACGACTGTAGGTAAGTGAGAGGCTTGATCAGAAATAGTGTGCAAGGTCTGGACCTACAGCAGTAGCAACTTGGAACTGTATGCAAATGCACAGCAGCCAGGCTCGGGTAATGTAGGGTGTGTGCACCTAGGTACATTGTGTGTGTGTGTATAGATGGGAGGCTCGGATGCAGCACAGGGTTAGGATGGAGTCTAGCAGCAGTGAATGGGACTGGATATTATATATTATGCTGTATATGCAAGAAATTGCAGCAGCAATGAAGGGGGAGGCACTGTGCAGCTGCACAGCAAGATGCTCGGGCATATGACAGTGCTGCACATTTGCAGGTAGGTGTAGATCGTGCAGGCTCTGCAGCAGAGCTAGAGCCATAGCAGGAGGTATCGGTCCAGTTTTGACACAGGCATGTGCAGTATCAGATAAGTGTTAAGAGTTGTGGGCATCTACCTATCAACTTTTCTATCTATTTTACCATCTATCTTTCTATATGTATATGTGTAGGTACATTAGATAAGATTGGTTGATGCATTAGATGGTGTATAAAGCATCAGTGTGTAGTATCTAGTGAAGTGGTTGTGAAGTATCAGTTGGGGACCGTACAGACCTGGGGAATAGGGTAAACATGGTGTAAGTTCTTGAGGAATTGTTGTCAAATTGAGTATCACCCTTGTACACCTGGTGTGGGTATCCTGGCAATTGGGATATTGGTTTAGACTTTAGTATTAATTAAGGTAATGTGGGACTTAGTGTTCATTAACACCAAGTTATTGGGGTATTAGTGATAAGAGGAATTATAGGTATTAAGAAGGTTATTAAGGAGTAGGAGGTGGTTACCAGTAGCAGTTAATACCAGTGGTGTTTAAGAGTGATCAGCAGTAGCAATAGCAGCTTCATCTCGAGCTGCAGCAGGCAATGCAGTCACAGTAAAGAGGGAAGCCATCAGCACATGTATTGGTTCAGGTAAGGTTTCAGTATCAGTAGGTGGGTTTTTGGGTTATATGTATCAGTCAGTTCAGTATCATCTAGGTATATGTGTACTTAGTTAATTAATGGTTTATAGATAGTTAGTATGTTTAGTATATAATTAGCTATATATATATATATATATATATATATATATATATATATAAGTTATTGATTATGTTGATAGATAGTTAGATATGTATACTAACACACACACACACACACACACACACACACACACACACATATATATATATATATATATATATATATATATATATATATATATATACTAGTATATACGCACGTGCGTTGCACGTATTTCATATTATTTGAAAAAAAAAATAGTTTATTAAGAGCAAACTATAATTTTTTAATTTTATTATAGGTGAAAATATAATAGGCAATAGCATGTAAGTTGGAAGAAATTAAATAACGGAAATATGAAAGGTTTTTCTGATCTCTTGGGCTCATGTGCCTACTTTGCATGCATGTTTTATTAACTTTTATTTTATTCTCCAAACTACCTACTTTGCATGCATGTATATCTTTGTTTTATTAACTATCATTCCCCAAGTTGCCTCATGCATGCATACATATATTTAATATGTATTTAATTATTTTTTTAATTACTTAGATATCCTTATCAACGTTAATACATATTGAAATGTAATGAAGGGTATTTTTGGAACGAAAAACTTTCACGGTGAAGCCTAGTTTTGGCATTATATAGTAGAATATATATATATATATATATATATATATATATATATATATATATATATATATATATATATATATGTTATGTTGTTAGTTAGTTATATGTTATCTAGGTATAGGTGGGTTTTTGGGTTAGATGTATCAGTCCAGTTCAGTATCATCTAGGTATATGTGTAGTTAGTTAATTAATGGTTTATAGATAGTTAGTATGTTTAGTATATAATTAGCTATATATATATATATATATATATATATATATATATATATATATATATATATATAAGTTATTGATTATGTATATATATCTATCAACATAATCAATAACTTATATATATATATATATATATATATATATATATATATATATATATATATATATATGTTATGTTGTTAGTTAGTTAGTGTAGTGAATAATTAGTAGATAGTGATATACTGGTTTATATATATAGTTAGCTATATGTATATGTAGTTGAGGTATTGTATTGTAATTAGTTTGTATATATTATATTGATATCTATTATTGTAATTAGTATATACTAGCATATAGAGTATTGGGGGTTTATATGTGTATTAGCTATTGTTGAGGCTTGGAGTTATCTTGCGATACCAAGGTAATATCAAGGTATTGGGTCGATACTCAAGATATTGGGTTTTGGCATCGAGATAGGTGTGATATGCATTGGTTCAAGGCCAAGGTATCATATTTCATTATTTTGATATAGATACTATATGTTTGACTTGTGTATATATATATATATATATATATATATATATATATATATATATATATATATATATATATATATATATATATATATATATAAACTATTATTTTCATATATTAAAACTTGTGTATCTTAGGATACGACTCTTTAAGTGCCTCTTAGTATCTTAGATTAATTAGTATAGCTTATTTTCATAGTGCTTTGACCTAGTGTCCTAGTGTTAGACTCATACAACCTAGAATTAGTCGGTTTGACTTAGAAATGGCTTTGTGACCTAGATGTTGACTATTTTAACTTATTTTCATCCCAGAACCTTGTATTAATCTAAAATTCCATATATAGGTCTATGTGACACAGCTTGGGCATCGAGAGACACACCTTGTTCAGGACTTCAGGCGAGTACATTCTTTAATAGTTTCCATTATTTGATCATTTCTATATTTCAAGTACTTAGAAATGTTACATCTGATTCTTGACACTATGATACACGGACTAGTAATATATAGCTTGGATCTTCAATCATGAGATATTACAATGGTTATCGTATTGACATCGTACACGACATTGATATTAGACATTGTATACGGTATTATTATTGGACAATGATCGTGTATCGTAGTGTGTCATGGTTGGATCCACTGTACTAGTTGGGAGCGGAGAAAATTGCTAGTATGAGATGTGATCATATTCCTATTATAAATTATAAAACATTATTAGTGTTAATCATACATCTCACGTATGATTAGCCAGGCCATATAGATATCGTACAAGTTCCCAAGCCTATCACATATCGAAACTAGTATTTCAAACACTTAGTATAGTTGCAGTTCTTCATATTCAGTTTCATAGATTATATTGCCTTGAATCTGATATTGTAGTTCCTTTCTTTTCATTTCACATATGCACTGACTATACCCTATTGTCTACATTGCCTGTTTGCTTTACCATTTGCTATTGCATCTATTTATTATTTTCTCTCAGTATATAACATCCTCTATTTTATTGTTTTATAGTTCTTGTCAATTAATTAGAATAAAATTAAGTTACTGATCATCCCAAAAAATCTGCAGATGTCAAGTTATTGTTCACTTATGCCTCAAGTTCTTCACCAAGGAGGTCATCATTGTCCATATCAAGGATGTCATTTGTTTCATCCTTCTAGGTTTTCTTATATTTAGCCACCACTTATTTGGATGCCCGATTGGTGCGGGACCAATGACCTTCAAGCCCACACTTGAAGCATGTGTCTCTTGGTACAATATTATTCTCATTTTCTTTATCATCGATTGGAGGATACTTTTTCTATTTTTTCCATTGTTCATTTTGTCTACCACTACTAGGGTGACCACACTTCCCTCTTCCTCTATAACCACTTTCGCTGGAGTTTCCAGAACGTCCTCTGCCTCTGCCTTTTCCTTTGGAATATCCATAACTGGCATTCACTTCAGGGAATGCTAGTGTTCCAGTAGGCCTAGTATTATGTTTTTTGATGAGGACCTTGTTATTTTTCTTAATGACTAGCAGCACAGAGATGAGTTCTAAAATTTTAGAATAGTTCTGTTGTTTATACTGTTGTTGTAATAGTATATTTGTGGCATAGAATATTGAGAGAGTTTTGTCTATCACTTGCTACTATGTAATTTGTTCTTCACACAACTCAAGCCTTGATGCAATGTTGAACATAGCTGAGTTGTATTAGGATATTGTCTTAAAATCCTGGAACCAAAGATTGATCCATTCATTCCTCGCTAATAGGAGGATGACAGCTTTCTGGTGGTCATATCTATTATTTACGGATTCCCACAGAATTTTTGGATCTTTTATAGTGAGAAACTCAATGCCTCTTTAGTCTTGTCTCCATGACTAAATGGCTTCTCTTTTGTAGGAGTAACCAACGTGTGTACCAAGTCAAGGGATCTGGGATGAAGCTTGGATGGTAACTTGTCACGACCCGCACCCGGGGTAAGGGTACTAGTCGGAAACAACGCCCAGCCTACGCCGCAGAATCGGCAGTAGAACGCTGTCTAGAAAGTCTATCTAATAATATAATGAACCACCAATAATGATAGTATACTCAATCACAGAACTAAGATAGAATGAGCACGAATCAAATAAAGAAATGAATAGTCACAATATAACTCATGAGTCTAAAATAATACATCAATGAGTCTGAAGAAAGAACAGAAATAAGCTGGAGACAAATCCAGTACAAAAGAATACTACAAAACTATAAAGCTACAACTCCAGGGTCAACTGTTTCAGTTGGGATAAGTCCCTCTTAAGCCAGGGTCTCAGAATCTAAACCCACAACATCCTGGGGTCCATAATAGGTAGGGTACTCCTCAGTGTCATCTGGAAAAATATATCCAGTCAGGAAAGGAGCAGAGTACAACCCTAACAGCAGTTCTCAAACAATGATAAAAACTATATAACAGTAAATAGCTGTGGATAAACAAGATGCATAAATAGAGACAAGAATGTAGAGACAATAAGGAAATACTGGAAAGAAATACAATAATGAACAACATGCTGATGGAACAAGAATACTAATGACTAAGTGTGTGAGTACTAGCTTTAACATGTGATCGGCTTGGGAACTTGCACAAGAGTATAATGGCCTGGTTAATCATACGTGCGGTGTATGATCAACACTCACAAGAAACAAGACATGCACAAGGAGGGTATGATCACATATCTACACTAAAATACTCCCCACCCCCGACTGGTATAATAGATCCAACCACGGTACGTTATGGCACGAGATTCCCCAAGAAGATAGCTAGTCTCCCCGGGAATCGGTGTCTGTACATGTACAAGATAACCAATGAAACAATACTTGCACCATATACACCATATACCAAGGAATAACATCTCATGACGAGATCCGGATATACCAATCCGTGTAACCATAGTATCGAGAGAAACATGTAAATCTACACTAGATACAACGAACATAGAGGATATCATAAATAAGAAACTATCAGAGAATGTACTCGCCTGAAGTCCAATGAACAGTCTCACAAATGTCTGATTCGGTGCCTGGAAGACCTAGATATGGAATACAACATTAAAACAAGGTCCCGGAAAGATAACAAGTCAAACTAGACAACTTCTAGGCCAATAAGTCAATTCTAAGTTGAAAGTCAACTATGGTCAACTCTAAAGTTAACTAAAGTCAAACATGGTCAAACCTAGGTCAACCTTACAAATCATCTATAAAAATAATATAGGATAAACTACAACAATTTAGGAATCAAATAGATTCCAAAAGAATCTTACACAAAGTATATTAATAATACAAATAATATATATATCATAAATAATATATATGAAAACCAATATTCATACAATTTAAATACTATATTATAATAATTATTATACCTCACAAAATACATATATATATATACATATATATATATATAACAATAATATATATAATATAAATAAAAACTGCCAAAGCGTCACTGAAAACAGGGAGTTAAAACAAAGATTTAAATAAAATAGCTTATAGTGACAGTCTTGACTGTCACTGAAAACTGTCGCAGAAAACTGAATAAATAACACACTGCTGATCGGATTTCTGACAGTTAAAAACTGACGCAGAAAAACTGTAAACCCCCTCAATTTTATTCTGTAGATAGTTAGAGTGGGCCAGATAAACTTTTAGATAGAATATATTGAGGTTTAGAGTAGGAGATATTTTACCTGAAATTTTAATCCATTTAATTAAAACATTATTCCACCCTATCTTTGTCTAATTATTCGGAGCCCATTTTCAGCCCATAAATTCCGTACAAATTTTGTACACTCGACTCAACTCGCCAAATTAGGCACTGGACTTTTCTGACTGTTAAAATCAACTTTCGTGCGCTCTAAATTAATTGCGCAACATTCCGAAAATCGTAAACCGTATTTTATTCCGTGTCGGACACCTGTATCGTTACCCTCGATTTTGGGGTACCAACTTAACCCGTTGAGCCGGACCAACTAAAGGGTCCAAGACCGACTCTAAGCTCCCACTATTTTTGGCCTTTGTGCCGTTTCCAGATTTTGACCCCGCGGGCCCCAATTAAATTAAATTCGCGGGACGCGTTTTCGTTAATTTAATCGGGATTTACCAACTCTGTAAATTCTATTTTAATATTAAATTAATCCCAATGCCCTTCAAATTTGACCTGCGCCTGACGCGCAACGCCCCTCACTATGAAAATTTTTAATTATATTTTTCTCCACAATTTTTACGTCATTTCATGTGTCCATGCAAATTCCCGAATTTACGGGGGCTTATTTGCAAAAATTAAATTGTTGGCAACCTCCTATTGGTCATGATTAATTGAGAGGGTCCCAAAATAGGGTCCCAATCTAAATTCCCTCATTCCCTCATGAAGAAACCCTCCCCTCTTCATATTTAATCTCAACCCTTCAATATGAATGGGTTGATCCCAACCATCCATCTCCTTTCCCAATCCCCTATAAAATATCCCATCAACTCACCCTCACCCTCACAAACCCCAAGGCAGGCCCTAATCCCAATATTTGGGAAATCCCCCCCTCTCTCTCTCTCCTCACTCCTCCATAGTTTCTCCATACAAAAGCTTCTCCACCACCCCCATTCTTTTCTTCTTCCTTTATTCTTCTTCTTACTTCTTCTTCCTGAAGAATTACTCCGGCCGACGAATCGGCTCCGGCCAAGCCGTGCCGTCGCTCCGGTCTGCAGCAGCTTCCTCCGCCAGTGGCCGCCCCGCTGTGCGTCCTTCCCGCGCCGGACTGTACTCCCCCGGACCGGCCGGACTGAGGCGTCCCCGATCCGACCTAGGCGTTCCCGACCGGCCACGGAGCAGCTCCCGTGCCGCCCGCTCCGGTGCAGCTCACTCCAGTGCTGCCCCTGTTCGCTCCTGTGCACCCCCGACTCCGACAACTGTAAGATCCCCCGGCCACTGTGCAGCCTTCACCCGACAGACCGCCGGCCTGTGCAACTGACGCCGACGCTCCGGCCAGTTCGAGCACCCCATCCGGCCAGCCGTGCAGACCACCCTCCACCCGCTCGAGCCATTGCTCCGGCGAGTCCGGCTTCACCCAGTCCCCCGACTTCACTGTCCCCATTCTCCTCGGCTCCGGCGAGTCCATCCGACCTCCACCGCCTCCTTGTCCAGCCTCTCCTCCACCATGAACTATAACCACCACCACCACAAGCTTTCACCACCACCACTTCCTCCACTCTTCTTCTCCGGCGAGTTTCCGGTCATCATCCCCCCACACTACCTCACTCCGGCCAGCGACCCACCTCGCCATCGAGGTATAACTCTCCCCTCACCTTGTATTTTAGTTATATATTGTTTGTAGTTAAGTTATGTCTAGGTTTCTTTTTATATGTGGTTTAGTTAGGGTTTTGGCATAAAATGTATTTGAGGATTAGGGTTCTTGATATTTATGGTTGTGTGCATTAGTTAGGGCTTCTGAGCATGGGTTGTTGATATATACTTGTGTGTTTTAGTTTGGAAGAGAAGCATTACATATACAACATATATAGGAATGTTAACATGGGTTGTGGTTGAAATCAATATTAAGGAATGATGTTAGATCGTGTGTGTATACACAAGAAGATAGAGAACAATATTAATAGGAGTGTGTATATTATATGGTGGTCGGAATGGTATGATTTTGCGATCCAATGAACAATGGATGTTATGTAGAGGAAACTTGTCCATGTAGTATGTAGTGTAAAATTCTCAAGTTAAGTATAAAATTAGTAAGGATAGTAGGTGAATGGTTGATTGAGGACTAGTGAGTAGGGTGAATTCCCTGATCGGTAATTTAGAGACTGGAAATTTAAGGTACTTAATTTAGAGCAGTACTGTGTGTTTGGTAACAACGATATTTTTAAAATGAAGAATTAAAATCATAAACTGTGTTTGAGGATGTCTTGATGATATGGTTCTGAGGATTAACTGAATTGACCATCGTACTGATAGAGACTGTAGCCAACCCCCTAGAGACTTGTCCCTGTGAGTCGTAGCTGAGGCTAAGTTTTGGTGTAAATGTGTGTAGCACCCCTGTCTGTCGTAAATTAGATTATTAATTCTAGTTTGTAATTCATCTCTAGGTACTGCGGGACCTGAGGACTTGGACGCGGTACCAGATCCCCGTCATCAGCAGCCGCACGCAGGCAAGTGTACCTTGCCACCCTGTATTTCAGTTTACAGATATTTATTGTTTCGTTATGTACATTGTGCATGTAGTTATGTTGACGTTCGATACTTCACGTCCGGATCGCAACCGGGTGTTGACATTCGACTTAACGTCTTAGATTAAATACTAGATGCTTCATAGCACCTCGATGCACGTACCAGAGTACATCGATACCCCAGGACACACTCATACACTGTGATCGTGCCAGATTCCTGTATCCTGATACTGACATCATGACCAGAGACTGGAACGACCTTAGGGTCGCGTCTGTTGAGTTATTCCTTGTGTCGAGACTGTAGTTAGAGGTTCCGGTTCAACGCACAATCGTTGACCGCTTGGGAAGGGGAAGACAGTTACTAGACGTTTGGGCTACTCTGCACGCGCTTATATATATGTGGTATTTTCTAGTGATACCTGTTTCTAGTGATACCTGTTTCTAGTGTAGCCTGTTTCACCCGTGTGACTCTTTGCCCGGAGCTGCGGTACGTGCCGTGTGTTTCCGTGTCCGGAGCTACGGTTTTATTTTGGACAGCCCACGCGTCGAACATTGTCTTTAAACTGTGTCACACTAGTTGGTTATGATAGAGTACCCTGTCGTGCACTTGTACTTTCTGTTTACTTGGCATGCTATATTTCTGTACCTTGTTACGTCCCTCTGAGGACCTAGTTCCCTGCCAGTTTTGCAGCATAGACGATTACGGAGCACTTGGAGATACTGATGGAGTGGCATATCTTGCGAGCATGGTACCAGGTACTCACATTTTATCTACCGGCATTATGGTTATTGTACATAGATTATTCATCTGCTGTTGTAGCCTAGTTTTATAGACTCATACTTCTTCTCGAGTCTATTCGAGTTAATGTGTTATGGGGCGGCCGACTCTAGCACATATAGCTCTTTCGTGTATACTGTTGTACATTATGGATTGAGACATAGAGGTTTACATTTATGGAATATCTAGGTAGTGCCCTTTATATTACAGCTTATACGTATTCGAGTCAGACCCGAGTCTGGTCGAATGTGTAGCTGGCGTGTCACGTATTCCTGGTCCTACGTATTTTGGGACTGGGGCGTGACAAAAACCGTCGCGAAAACTCGCTGTATTTTCCCGCCGCTGCATGGGTATTAATGACAGTGGCGACTCTGTCATTAATACCCGCCGCCACTGCTACAGCGGCTGCTGCTGACCCGATCAAAATAATGACAGTTCAACTGTCATTAAAACCTACTGTCACTAAAACACAGGAAATATATATATAAATATATATAAATATATATATATAAATCTATATAAATCAATATAAATAAATATATATATATATATATACATATATAAAACAATTAAATAGATATATATATACTTATATATATATACACATAAATTTGCACATTAAAATATTAATAATTACAGAACACAATGCACATATTAATGTACATAATTAACATGGCTAGAAACACAACTAAAATATTTATATTAATATCCAAATAAGTACATAATAATTATAAATAATATAATTACACAATTAAACATACAATATATTTTACAATTTATATTATTAACAAGTAGTACATATATATTTGCATGTAAGAAATCTATATATATTATATTGTACATAATATTAGCACACACAAAATATAGATCCATGCTACAATAATTACCATAATAAATACACAAAATAAATATATAATATCTATATATATTTACTAATTATGAAATAAGAATTGAATCACAATTAATTAGATCTATGCAAAAATACACACAATTGGAGAGTATCTCACCGTATCCCACTAGATCTAGGATACACATACGACACGAGTCCAACACACAACCAATTGCACCCCGAAGGACACAAACAAATCATAAATAATATTTATGAACAAATCAAAGCGTCAAAAGTAGATCTATGTGTCCGTGTCAAAATACGACATGTTCAAAGCCCCGTGTCGGAGGAAAACCCCCAAATGACACGTATCACCAAATAGTTGGGATACGAACCACAAGTATCCCAATATGGACACGACACTAGCCTCAAACACAAATCTCATGTTCAATTGATCTATAGGATCAATTGACACACACAACAAAATATAAATTCGGAATTCCAACAAAATTGACACAAAAAGCACCATAACTTTCTCCATGGGTCTCCTATGAACACAAAACAAAGTCCTATGGGTACTACATACATATAGGTTGATTTTACATGATTAAATCTCATATTTAGAAGCTATTTAAATGAGAAAATCTGAATTATACCTATTGGGAGATGGATTCTCAATGAAACCTCCAATTGAGATAAACTTGCTTCCAAATTGTAGATCCTTGCTCCTCTTTGTAGATCCTTGCTTCCTTCTTCTAGATCCTTGCTTTCTTCTTCTCTAATGGTGAATTGGGAAGAATTTGGAATGAATTTGGTAGGGAATTGGATTGGGAATGGAGGGAATTTGGTAGTGGGAGAATTCTAGATCTAGATTTGGAATGAAATGGGAGGAGAGAGAAATTCCCCCCCCCCTCCTATATAGGCCGGCCATAGCCCCTCCCCCAAGCAATTGTAAAATGTCCAATGTACCCCTTGGGACCTCTCATGAAGAAATAATTAAGGAAGGAAGCTTCTAGTCTAATCATTTAATTAATTTAATCCATCTCCTTAACTATGGGCTTTCTAAATGGGCCAAGTCTAACTAATTAATTCATGTTGGTCCATGGGTCCAAACTAAACTAGTTGGGTCTACTAGAAATAAGTCCAAAATAATTTAATAATATCTAACAACAATTAAATAATACAACAATTAATTATTTACCATGCACAATATTTATTTAAATAGAAAATTACCAAAATACCCTTTTTCCTAAAATGTGGTAGTGACAAGTCTACCCTCCTTAAAATAATTTTGTCCTCGAAATTCAAAGACGAAAACTACCCCCAGAAAATCACAGAACAGAACTAAAGAATCACAACTAACTAATGAACAGAACATAACAATGAACAGAACATAACTAGAAATAACATACCTCAAGGTACAAACAAATATGGATAACGCTCTCGCATGTCATCCTCTCTCTCCCAGGTAGACTCCCCCGGAGAGTGATGCCTCCATGCGACGCGCACCAAAGGAATAGTCTGGTTCCTCAGCACCTTCTCTCTTCGATCCAGAATTTCAACTGGCTGCTCTGGATAGCTAAGAGTAGGGCCCACCTCTATCTCTGAGTGATCCAATACATGACTAGGATCTGCCACGTATTGTCTCAACTGCGACACATGAAACACGTTGTGCACTCCCTCCAATGTAGGTGGCAAGTCTAGTCTATAAGCAACTGCACCGACCCTCTCTAGAATAGTGAAAGGTCCAATGAATCGCGGACTAAGCTTTCCGCCTCCACCGAAGCGAATCGTGCCTCGTGTCGGAGAAATCCTCAGAAACACCAAACCACCCACCTAGAACAAAATACCACCTTAAGAACTTATCTATAACAAACAACCAAGAACAAGCACACAAAATAAAATCTAAACTATACCTCAAACTCCAAGGGTCTCCGATGGCTATCGGCCCAATGCCATTGTCTGTCCTGTGCCACTCGAAGTCTGTCTCTGATCAACTGAACCTTCTCTGCTGCATCCACAACCATCTCTGGCCCAAGCAAAACTCTCTCTCCAACATCGTCCCAAGACAAAGGAGTACGACACCTCCGACCATATAGAGCTTCAAAAGGTGACATCTCTATACTGGCCTGGTAACTGTTGTTGTAAGCAAACTCTACCAAATGGAGATGGTCCTCCCAAGAACCCCCGAAATCTAGTACACAAGTGCGCAACATATCCTCGAGAGTCTGAATAGTCCTCTCTGACTGCCCATCTGTCTGGGGATGATATGCAGTACTGAACTTGAGCTGAGTGCCCAAACTCTCCTGCAAACTCCTCCAGAAATGAGAAGTGAAACGACTATCCCGATCTGAGACTATGCTGACGGGAACTCCATGTATCCTAATGATCTGCCTCACATACATCTCTGCCAGCTTCTCCGTAGACAAACCCACCTTGAAAGGCAAAAAGTGGGCCGACTTGGTCAATCTATCAACAATGACCCAAATCGCGTCTTTCCCTCCTGGAGATCGTGGTAGTCCGGACACAAAATCCATAGTAATGTGTTCCCACTTCCACTCTGGAATGGGTAATGGCTGAAGTAAACCTCCTGGCCTCTGCCTCTCGGCTTTCACCTGCTGGCACACTAAGCATCTGGATACAAACTGTGCCACTTCCCTCTTTATGCCATACCACCACACACTCTCTCGCATATCCCGATACATCTTGTTAGCACCTGGATGTATGGAATACTGAGAGCGATGCGCTTCCTACAATATCTCCTCTCGCAACTCCCCACTAGGCACACACAATCTAACTCCATGCATCAAAGATCCATCCTCTGCAATAGTGAAATCATCCTCCAATCCTGCTCTCACCTGAGCTCTGATACTCCTCAAAGATACGTCATCATACTGTGCCGCCTTGATCATGTCCATCAAATCTGAGTGTATCTGCAATCCCCACATCTGCATAGCACACCCAGGAATAATCACCTCAATGCCCAAGCTCTCCAAGTCCTCCAACAGATATCGATCCTGCGTCAAGAACATAGCTACCGGATAGCTGCTCAAAGCATCGGCAACTATATTGGCTTTCCCAGGATGATATTGCAAAGAGATATCAAAATCCTTCATCAATTCCAACCACCGACGCTGCCTCATGTTCAACTCCTTCTGCGTGAAAACGTACTTCAAGCTTTTGTGGTCTGTGAAGATCTCCACACGCTCTCCGTACAAATAATGTTTCCACAACTTCAGAGCGAAGATGACGGCTGCCAACTCTAAATCATGGGTAGGATAGTTCTTTTCAAGAGGACGCAATTGCCTGGATGCATAGGCAATCACTTTCCCATGCTGCTGAAGAACACAACCTAAACCCTTTCCCGATGCATCACTATAAATAGTGAAACCTCCGGACCCTGATGGCAATGTCAAAATAGGAGCAGACGTCAACCTCTTCTTCAACTCCTCAAAAGCAGCCTGGCAATCTTCCGTCCAAACAAACTCCACATCCTTCCTTGTGAGTCTGGTCATCGGCTCGGCAATCCTCGAAAAATCTTGCACAAACTTCCTGTAGTAGCCTGCCAATCCCAAGAAACTCCTGATCTCTGCTACTGAACTCGGAGTCTTCCAAGATTCCACTGCTGAAATCTTCTTCGGATCCACTGAAATACCATCACCAGTCACAACATGCCCCAAGAATTCCACCTTGTCCAAGAAAAACTCACATTTGGACAACTTTCCATACAGCTTCTCCTTCCTCAGCACATCCAACACAATCCTCAAATGCTCCTCATGCTCCTCCGGTGTCCTCGAGTATATGAGTATGTCGTCGATGAACACCACCACGAACTTGTCAAGGTACTGGTGGAACACCTTGTTCATCAAGTTCATAAATACCGCCGGTGCATTAGTCAAACCAAACGGCATCACCATAAACTCGTACTGACCATACCGAGTTCTAAAAGCAGTCTTCGGTATGTCCTCCGGTTTTACCTTCACCTGATGGTAGCCTGATCTCAAATCTATCTTAGAAAATACCTTCGCACCACTCAACTGATCAAACAGATCATCAATCCGTGGCAAAGGATACTTATTCTTGATAGTGAGATTATTCAAAGCCCTGTAATCAATGCACATACGCACCGATCCATCCTTCTTCGGTACAAACAATACCGGGGCTCCCCATGGTGAAGAACTCGATCTGATAAACCCCTTATCCTGCAATTCGTCCACCTGCTTCTTCAACTCGACCAGCTCGCTGTTGTTTACTCTATAGACATGCTGCAAAATCGGTTCTGCACCTGGCACCAAGTCTATAGAAAATTCAACATCTCGATCTGGCGGCAATCCTGGCAATTCTTCAGGAAACACATCCAAAAATTCTGCTATCAACGGATGCGGCAACTCCTTGTCTTCTACCATAGCTCCACAAATAATGCCTTCTCCCTGCTCTGCAGCTCCTCTAACAAACTCAAACTCTGGCTCTCCTGGCGGACCAAACAAAACTCTACCTCCTCTACAATCTATGCTAGCACGGTGCCTACTCAACCAATCCATCCCGAGTACAATATCGTAGCTCGGAAGTGGCATTACAAGTAGACACGCACTCAACTCCCGGCCTCCCAGAGTAACTCTTCGATCCTTGTAAATATCATTAACCAGGATAATGCCTCCCCCGGTCATGATCTTGCAAGTCCTAAGCAAAGACTCAGCTACCAAACCATGCTTTAGAGCAAAAGAAACAGATACAAAACTATGGGAAGCACCACTATCAAACAAAGCTAAAGCTGGAATGGAATCAAGAAGAATAGAACCTGCGATGACATCTCCGGTGGGTTCCTCCTCTTCGACTGTCATAGCAAACGCTCGTCCCTGCCGAGCACCTCCCTGCTGCTGATGCTGGACAAAACGCTGCTGCTGTGTTGGAAGCGGTCCCCTCAGTTGTGCTGCAGGTGGTCTCATCTGTGCCCTCGGAGCTGGAGCTGCTCCCTGAACTGCACGACGAGGACACTCCCTCAATTGATGCCCTTCAGTACCACAATACAAACAAACTCCTAGCCTCTTTCTGCAAACTTCCCAGATGTGGCCGGGCTTCTTGCAGAAGTTGTATGGGGCTTGCTGTAACTGTCTCTGCTGCTGAGGTGCCTGGTGAAAAGGCGCTCTAGCTGGAGTCTGGTTCTGCTGTGGCTGCTGGAAAGGTCTGGACTGGAAATGAGGACGTTTGGCAGATACTGCACTGCCGTTGGCCCCCAGAAAAGAATCACGGTCTCTCTTGGTCTTCAAACCCAGATCCCGCTCAACCTTGCGTGCCTCCGCAAGTATCTCCGAGTATGTCTCATAAAAAGACGGAATGAGAATCTTCACCTCCCAGTTTAGACCCTCTCGGAAACGAATAGCTCGAACCTCCGGCTCTCTCACAAGATACTCTGCAAATCGGCTCAGCCTACCGAACTCTGTAGCGTATTCCTCCACAGACATGCTTCCCTGAATGAGACTCTCAAATTGTCTCCCCAAATCAAGCCTGTCTATCCGGGCGAAAAACTTCTTCTTGAAAAGGTCCTTGAATACCTCCCAAGATTATCCTGCGTCAACCAGAACTGGCTCATTCCTGAACCAAGTGCGAGCGACGTCGAACAGTTGAAGTCCTACCGCCTCATCCTTCAGAACTTCAGAAAGACGGGACACCCTCATAAGACGCTCAATGTCCTCGAGCCAATCATCAGCATAGACGATGCCCTCCGTCCCTTTGAAAACCCTAGGCTCCAGTTTCTTGAAGTCCTGAATGTTGCCTGGCCGAAGCTGAGCAACCTGAGGAACAACCTGCTGCTGGACTGGAACTCCTCTCTCAACTACAGCACGAGCAAGCTGATGAGCACTCTCGATGCCCTGCCGTAGAACGTCGGTCTGCCTCTGATGTGCCTCCGACTGAGCCCTCTGTGCCTCGAGCATCTCACGAAACAGAGTAAACATCTGTGACGCCTCTGCTGGCACAGAAGGTGGAGGTGGAAGCCCCTCAGATACAGCTGGCACAGTCCTCTGAGTGGGTGGTGGACCTCCGAAAGCAGCTGACACTCCAATCACTGGAGAAGTGACTGGTGCAGGCCCTCGGGATGTCGCAGACCTCTCAGAAACTGCTCTCCCCTGCTGTGATCTAGTCTTAGGCGGCATCCTGAGACAAAGCGAAAGAAAGAATCAATATGGCACAAGATGTAAGATATCAAGGAAAGGACAGTTTAAGGGATCAAGTATCAATGTCAAAGGAGAATAGTTGAATCAAAAGAATTTTCCTAGATGTGATTGAGTATCTCAGCCTATATCCTATATCCTATCGCAGGCTCGCAGTAGTACAACTAAGTTGTCGCACTACCACGACATCACATACTTGTGAAGCTAGACCTGCATGGGCCACCACCAAAAACGTGTCACGACCCGCACCCGGGGTAAGGGTACTAGTCGGAAACAACGCCCAGCCTACGCCGCAGAATCGGCGGTAGAACGCTGTCTAGAAAGTCTATCTAATAATATAATGAACCACCAATAATGATAGTATACTCAATCACAGAACTAAGATAGAATAAGCACGAATCAGATAAAGAAATGAATAGTCACAATACAACTCATGAGTCTAAAATAATACATCAATGAGTCTGAAGAAAGAACAGAAATAAGCTGGAGACAAATCCAGTACAAAAGAATACTACAAAACTATAAAGCTACAACTCCAGGGTCAACTGTCTCAGTTGGGATAAGTCCCTCTTGAGCCAGGGTCTCAGAATCTAAACCCACAACATCCTGGGGTCCATAATAGGTAGGGTACTCCTCAATGTCATCTGGAAAAATATATCCAGTCAGGAAAGGAGCAGAGTACAACCCTAACAGCAGTTCTCAAACAATGATAAAAACTATGTAACAGTAAATAGCTGTGGATAAACAAGATGCATAAATAGAGACAAGAATGTAGAGATAATAAGGAAATACTGGAAAGAAATACAATAATGAACAACATGCTGATGGAACAAGAATACTAATGACTAAGTGTGTGAGTACTAGCTTTAACATGTGATCGGCTTGGAAACTTGCACAAGAGTATAATGGCCTGGTTAATCATACGTGCGGTGTATGATCAACACTCACAAGAAATAAGACATGCAAAAGGAGGGTATGATCACATATCTACACTAAAATACTCTCCACCCCCGACTGGTATAATAGATCCAACCATGGTACATTATGGCACGAGATTCCCCAAGAAGATAGCTAGTCTCCCCGGGAATCGGTGTCTGTACATGTACAAGATAACCAATGAAACAATACTTGCACCATATACACCATATAACAAGGAATAACATCTCATGACGAGATCCGGATATACCAATCCGTGTAACCATAGTGTCGAGAGAAACATGTAAATCTACACTAGTTACAACGAACATAGAGGATATCATAAATGAGAAACTATCAGAGAATGTACTCGCCTGAAGTCCAATGAACAGTCTCACAAATGTCTGATTCGGTGCCTGGAAGACCTAGATAAGGAATACAACATTAAAACAAGGTCCCGGAAAGATAACAAGTCAAACTAGACAACTTCTAGGCCAATAAGTCAATTCTAAGTTGAAAGTCAACTATGGTCAACTCTAAAGTTAACTAAAGTCAAACATGGTCAAACCTAGGTCAACCTTACAAATCATCTATAAAAATAATATAGGATAAACTACAACAATTTAGGAATCAAATAGATTCCAAAAGAATCTTACACAAAGTATATTAATAATACAAATAATATATATATCATAAATAATATATATGAAAACCAATATTCATACAATTTAAATACTATATTATAATAATTATTATACCTCACAAAACACATATATATATATACATATATATATATAACAATAATATATATAATATAAATAAAAACTGCCAAAGCGTCACTGAAAACAGGGAGTTAAAACAAAGATTTAAATAAAATAGCTTATAGTGACAGTCTTGACTGTCACTGAAAACTGTCGCAGAAAACTGAATAAATAACACACTGCTGATCGGATTTCTGACAGTTAGAAACTGACGCAGAAAAACCGTCGCGAAAACTCGCTGTATTTTCCCGCCGCTGCATGGGTATTAATGACAGTGGCGGCTCTGTCATTAATACCCGCCGCCACTGCTACAGTGGCTGCTGCTGACCCAATCAAAATAATGACAGTTCAACTGTCATTAAAACCTACTGTCACTAAAACACAGGAAATATATATATAAATCTATATAAATCAATATAAATAAATATATATATATATATACATATATAAAACAATTAAATAGATATATATATACTTATATATATACACATAAATTTGCACATTAAAATATTAATAATTACAGAACACAATGCACATATTAATGTACATAATTAACATGGCTAGAAACACAACTAAAATATTTACATTAATATCCAAATAAGTACATAATAATTATAAATAATATAATTACACAATTAAACATGCAATATATTTTACAATTTATATTATTAACAAGTAGTACATATATATTTGCATGTAAGAAATCTATATATATTATATTGTACATAATATTAGCACACACAAAATATAGATCCATGCTACAATAATTACCATAATAAATACACAAAATAAATATATAATATCTATATATATTTACTAATTATGAAATAAGAATTGAACCACAATTAATTAGATCTATGCAAAAATACACACAATTGGAGAGTATCTCACCGTATTCCACTAGATCTAGGATACGCATGCGACACGAGTCCAACACACAACCAATTGTACCCTGAAGGACACAAACAAATCATAAATAATATTTATGAACAAATTAAAGCGTCAAAAGTAGATCTATGTGTCCGTGTCAAAATACGACATATTCAAAGCCCCGTGTCGGAGAAAAACCCCCAAATGACACGTATCACCAAATAGTTGGGATACGAACCACAAGTATCCCAATATGGACACGACACTAGCCTCAAACACAAATCTCATGTTCAATTGATCTATAGGATCAATTGACACACACAACAAAATATAAATTCTGAATTCCAACAAAATTGACACAAAAAGCACCATAACTTTCTCCATGGGTCTCCTATGAACACAAAACAAAGTCCTATGGGTACTACATACATATAGGTTGATTTTACATGATTAAATCTTAGATTTAGAAGCTATTTAAATGGGAAAATCTGAATTATACATATTGGGAGATGGATTCCCAATGAAACCTCCAATTGAGATGAACTTGCTTCCAAATTGTAGATCCTTGCTCCTCTTTGTAGATCCTTGCTTCCTTCTTCTAGATCCTTGCTTTCTTCTTCTCTAATGGTGAATTGGGAAGAATTTGGAATGAATTTGGTAGAGAATTGGATTGGGAATGGAGGGAATTTGGTAGTGGGAGAATTCTAGATCTAGATTTGGAATGAAATGGAAGGAGAGAGAAATTTCCCCCCCTCCTATATAGGCCGGCCATAGCCCCTCCCCCAAGCAATTGTAAAATGTCCAATGTACCCCTTGGGGCCTCTCATGAAGAAATAATTAAGGAAGGAAGCTTCTAGTCTAATCATTTAATTAATTTAATCCATCTCCTTAACTATGGGCTTTCTAAATGGGCCAAGTCTAACTAATTAATTCATGTTGGTCCATGGGTCCAAACTAAACTAGTTGGGTCCACTAGAAATAAGTCCAAAATAATTTAATAATATCTAACAACAATTAAATAATACAATAATTAATTATTTACCATGCACAATATTTATTTAAATAGGAAATTACCAAAATACCCTTTTTCCTAAAATGTGGTAGTGACATAACTTTCAAGCGAAATAATTATTTTTGTTAACTTGTAGGACAGAGAATTCCAACTTGGTAGTAAGGTTTGACATCTGGGAAAAAAAATTGTATCACTTTTGGGTCCTATATTTCATAAATAGGTTTGTAAGTTATTAAGACATAGAACTTCAGGTCTATGATAGTTTGTAGGACAACTAGACATCGATCTTCTTTTTGTTTTCTTAGAAATTCTAAAATAGTATGAACTATATTTTATGATTGTTTATTTTGGCCTTTCGGGGGCCAGCAACCTGTTGTGACCTGCAAAAATTAGTTCGCGAACGATTGATTTTCCTTCGGACATGTAGCACAATACTTGTCATGCATACACACATTTGGGTGGTAACTCAAGAAAGAAATTTATTTCTTTTACAAATAAAATCATAAAAAAATAATTCTAACTCATTTATATCAGTGGTTTTATTTCTTCAGTGGCAAGAAACATCAAAACAAGTTAACAGATAACTTAGGCTACTTTAGATTACTCTCAAGTATGCACGGTTATTAACATAAAAAATTTATAGAGCTGTATAAAAATACAAATAATTCAGTCTACCATCTCATGTGACACAAACACTTTGCGATTATTTCTAATTTTGTAGCCAATTGTAAATAGTGAAAGAAAAAAACAACAATGATTATCAAGTCCAAAAATTATTTTGATAAATAAATAATAATCTATCTAATCCTATTGGTACCATATGTGAAGGATCTTAAGGCAACTCTAGAGGGAGGGATGAATAGAGTGTTGTGACAATATTTACCAACTAAAAATTGAAGACAAATAACGAACTAATAATAATTAAGGAATAATATAAAATAAGTTCAGAGTATAAGCAAAGTGTTAGTAAGTAAGTAGAGTTCAGAAAGCAAATGCAGACACCGAGATTTTATCCTGATTTCCCTCGTAAGCCCAAGAACTCTTGTGCGGAGTTAATCCACTATTTTTGAAATAGGGTACACACGTATTTTTTATCCGAAGAACTCGCAACTTCTTACAACCACAAACTTTTGATCCGAAGAGCTCGCTAACTTCAATGAAAATTGAACTCAAGCTTTACAACTCGAACAGACTTCTAACCGATATGGCACTTGGCACTAGAAGGCTATGTGAGCTTTCTTAGGAATAGGAAAGTTTATAGCTCCAGAATAGATAATATGAAAGTGAATGGATTGATTAAAATTGAATGAAACTCATAGCTATTTATAGGCTAGTAGTGGGACCGAGTTTGGGTCGAGTTGGGTCCCCCAAAGTTCATAAATTTGAACATTGAGTTCCTGGTCTAAGGGTTGAATGAGTCTTTTCAGGAAACTGAAAACACTGGGTCCTAAGTGACCGAGTTCGGCCAGAGTTCGATCCTAGACCGAGTTTGGCCCAAGTTCGATCTCCTCAAGTCCATAGTGTATCAGTTCAGTATATGTAGGTTTGGATTTTGGTCAACTGAACTGGTTTGGATTTTTTTGGCTGTTTTAGTTGAACTGTGGTTTGGAAATGGGTTGAGCATCTAGTTGCCAAGTATGACTCGATGTACAATATTTTTTAGACTCAAATAAATATAAAATTATAGACTCGAGTAACCTTAATTCAAAAAATGTAGCATGCAGTAGCGTTAACTTCATCAATGTCATGAAGATGTGTCAGTCTTCAGTTTATGTGTCATATTGAGTCATATTGAATCATAGTTAGTTGATTATCGAATTCAAGTTGACTGTGACCAGTTTGAGTCATTAATCTCCCCCATTTTGATAATTGATAAACTACGATCGATATGTTTTGAGATTTGAATAAAGCTTCATCGTAATAAGTAATAGTATCTGGTGTCGTTATCGATCACTATTTTTCTTTCCCTTTGTCATTTGGCAAAATGGTACAGCTCCCCCATAAAAAAATATGGAAGCAACACAATAAACACACAAAGGTAAAGAATAACATAGTACAAAAACAAAATAAAGAGGACAACTTTAAATGTCATTGACACTGAGCATTTCAAGTACAAAGTAGAGATGTCTATAATAAAACTACTAAAATGTCAGAGAAAATAAACTAGTGCATACATAATAAATAGAAATAAAACTAGTGTCAACATCAAACTAGTGCATAAAAGTAAACTAGAACATCAGCTCTCAGCCATCAAGACGAAATCCAAGTCTAGAACATCGCAAAGACTACTGACCAGTGCCAGCAGGAGGTCCAGAACCAGAGGAGTCACTAGTAGATCATCGCGGATCATAGAATGCAGCACCTAGATCGAAGTAGCATAATACATACAGATCATCAATCTGATAACCTTGATGCGATAGATCATGATCAAATAGAAAAGGTCCAGCTGGGTGACAAAAAAGGTTCTATTGTATGTCAGCCAAGGAGTTAAAGATAACAGATGCCTGAAGTATAGTGTGAGAATCTATCTGTTGATAACGGTCATCTTCCAGTTGGAAGCGATCGCGAAGCATGGCCTAAGAATGAAGTCAAGTGTAGTTGGTGGTGCAGGAGGAGGTTGGTTCTGATCCTCTGAGTCAGCATGATGGGCTGGAGGAGGGACTGGAGGTAGAGGTGGAGGTTCAGTTCTACGGGCTTTGTGAAGAAAAGTTGGGGCATCAATGAACGAATAGTCAGTGTAAGAAATATCAAAGTGGGAGAAGATCATAGACAAGTTCAAGGGATAAAGAAGATTGTGCCCTTTACTCCTTACACGGATCATAGAGTTCATCATGGCTTTAGGAAAGTTAAAATTGATGTTGAAATACAAATGATAGAGAGCCAAAATCTCTAAATAAGTGATTTCATCATATGAACCTATTTTAGGTAGAATAGCTGAAAAGACTGCGATGTAGCTCATAAAAATGTTGGTTAAGATGTCTCGCATAGAGTTTTCCTGGTGGATGAGGAAAAGGTCCACACATCAATGTTTTGAATGATTCAAGTGTTACACCGCTTATAAATTGAAATTGACGAGCATCAACTAAGGCATCGCACTCAGTAGGAGCAGAGAGTTGTAAAATCTCCACAAATCGATGTTTTTAAATTTAAATTGTATTCCACAAACACTAGAATAAATCTGATCATCATCGTGTGTGAGATTGTAATAGAACATTCTAATAGCATTATAATAAATACAAGTTTGGATAGATACAAGTTCTTCCAATAAAGATCTCTAAAAGTAAGCAAAAACTCATCAAAGATAGTGAAGTTAATGGGATTTCTATGACAAATTTTTCTAGCACAAAAATTATTAAACCATTCATTGGAAGCATCTAAGGAAATAAAGAGACGACTATTAAGTTCACCCTCATTGGGGTAGGGTGGACTAAACATAGAATGAGGTAAATTTTTTGGTAGAGAATTAGAGGAGGAGGCTTCATCTGTCTTTCTCTTTTTCCTACCACCACTTAAAAAATAACCTAGGGAGCCAAAGAAATAATTTAGAAGAGAAAAAAATTATACCTCAGAAAAGATGGATAATATGGAATAGAATCTCCAAATAGAGAGACTATTTGGAAGTAGATCACTAAAATCACCAAGAATCAAGAGGATGGAAATTAGGGTTTGAGTTCTATGGTTTGGAAGGAGGAAGAAGGTGGATAGAGACAGTTTTTTTGGGTAGAAATAGTAGCTAACGAGGGTTTTAAAAGAGGGACCAAAAGATAGATGGACGACCATATTTGCTCCCAAATTCTGGAAGCATGGGGACCGAGTTCGGCCTGAGTTTGATCCCAGACAGAGTTTGGCCCGAGTTCGGTCTACTATGTTCCAGAATGGAATAGCAAAAGAAAATCTATGGTAAGAAAGAAAATTCAAATGAGGATGCTATATTTTGGATAATAGGTTGCAAAAAATATCTTAATAAATCTTGATTCAGGAAAGTTTCGATCAATTTTGGTTTAGCTGTAAGGGCCAAATTTCAGCTAGCGGTGGTCCGAAAAAACTTAAATACCATGTCGCTTAAGACTATTTACACCTTTGTGACAGAAGAGCCATTTCAGCTTATACCCAAAGTGATGTTACTTTAAAGAATATAGATTTTAAAGAAATTTTAGCAGCTTACATCCTCATATAGCATTGACATCCAGAATTCCCAATTATTGACGAATAAATTTGAAGCGATCCTCGGCTAAAGGTTTTGTAAAGATGTCTGTAAGTTGATGTTCAGTGTCAACAAATTCTAAACAATTTTCCCCGGGTAATTGATGACCCCGTAGAAAATGATGACGTATTTCTATGTGTTTAGTGCGTGAATGATATATTGGGTTCTTTGTGAGATTAATAGTACTAGTGTTGTCATAGTAAATGAGAATATTCTTATAGTGTAGATTATAGTCTTCTAGGGTTTATTTTATCCACAAAATTTATGCACAACAACGTCCTGCATCTATGTACTCAGCTTCAATAGTTGATAGTGCTACATAGTTTTATTTCTTACTAAACCAAGAGACTAAAGCTTTACCTAAGAAATGACAAGTGTCACTGGTACTTTTTCGTTCAACTTTGCATCCAGCAAAATCAGCATCTGAGTAACCCATAAGGTCAAAGTATGTGGTTTTGGGATACCATAAGCCTACCATCAAAGTACCTTTAAGGTATCAAAAAATACGCTTAACCGTACACAAATGTGATTTCTTAGGGTTAGCCTGATATCTAACATATAGGAAAATACTAAAAGTGATATCGGGACGACTAGCAGTTAAATATTATAATCTACCAATCATACCTCGATACCTACGTTGGTCAACCAATTTATCACTTTTATCAAGGTCAAGCTTTGTAGACGAAGCCATTGGAGTGCCAATAGGTTTTGAATTTTTGAGATCAAATTTATTCAGCAAGTTCTTTGTGTACTTAGCTTGATTGATGAAGATTCTCTATGAACTCTTCTTGATATGCAATCCGAGAAATAAGTTGAGTTCTCCCATCATGCTCATTTCGAATTAATGCTTCATATACTCAGCAAATTCTTTACATAATTGCACATTAGTATATCCAAATATGATATCGTAAACATGAATTTGCAGTAATAAAAGAGTGTCAACATAGGCTTTTATAAAAAGTGTCATGTCAACTTTTCCTTCTGAAAAACTATTTCCAAGTAGGAAAGAACTAAGGTGATCATACCAAGCACGTGAGGCTTGTTTGAGTCCATACAGAGCTTGTGTAACTTGAAAATGTGATTTAAAATTTTAAAATCTTCAAAACTAGGAGATTTTTTCACGAAAACTTCTTCTTTTATAAAACCATTTAAGAAAGCACTTTTAACATCCATTTAAAGTAATTTAAAATTATAAAAATTTGCAAAAGCACACAACATGTGAATGGACTCAAACCACACAACAGGAGCCTAAGTCTCGTCATAGTCAATGCCCTCTTCTTGATTATATCCTTGGGCAATAAGACGTGCTTTATTACGTGTGACTTGTCCATCCTTATTGAGTTTATTTCGGAATACCCACTTGGTGCCAATTACAGAGTAATTATTAGGTCTAGGAACAAGTTCCCACACTTGATTTCGCTAAAATTGGTTTAGTTCCTCTTGCATTGCTGAAATCCAAATCTCATCAGTAAATGCTTCTATAATATTCTTAGGTTATGTTTGTGAAATGAAAGCTACATTATCAATGATAACTTTAGTTACAGATCGAGGGCTTACTCCCTTTGATACATCACTTATAACCAAGTTTTCTGGATAATCGGCCATGAATCGCATCCTTTTTGGTAGATTCTCCAGATATCTAGTGCAAGTTGCTATATCTTCAGGGGATTTGGTGGATGTTGCTCTGACATCTTTATCATCACTATCACTAGGTATTGACTGTTAAGCTCATCAAAAGTAACATTAATAGATTCCTCAATAGTTAATGAACGTTAATAAAAACCTGAAAACTTTTACTTTTTGTAGCATATCTAAGAAAAATACCTTCATCATCTTTGGAATCAAACATAACTAAGATATCCTTGGTATTAAAATGAAACATCTACATCAAAAACTTTGAAGTAAGAAATAGTAGGAGTTATATAAACATAAGCTCATAGGGTTTCTTCTTCGAAATAGGTCGAATTAGAACCCTATTCAAAATATGGCACGCTGTATTTACAGCCTCTGCCCAAAAATATTTTGGAAGACTAAATTGATTTAGCATAACTTTGGCCATATCATCGAGAGTTATATTCTTTCGCTCCACAACACCATTTTGTTGAGGAGTTCCAGAATAAAAAATTCATGAGAAAATCCATAAAAATTATAAAAACTTTTAAAGTCAGCATTTTTAAATTTGCCACCATGATCACTTCTGATTCGAGTAATCATGAAATCTTTTTTCATACCTTTTTGCAAAATATTACAAATTCAGAAAATGTGTCACGCCCCAGTCCCAAAATCTATGAGACCAGACACGTGGCAATGGCCAGTTGGTACGACTTCGCAGGGCTTTCCAATTTAATGGACCCGACGAAGTGCACTTACGCTGTCCATGGTCAAGTGATCCAAGTAATAGTCTATTTCTAATATATAACAACTAAATCTAAATCTCAATCCAGGGTAAGTAATCTCAAGAAAGAACGATACGCATCATCAGTCTGCAGTCCAATAACACATCTGTTCGAATAGACCAGAAGAACAATATAGGCCTATAAACACTAGGCTATATAAGCAGAATAAAATAGAAGTACTACAAGACTGAAATAGCTGAAAATGTAAATATACCTGCAATGATGTCCACACTCTATTAGATCAAGTATCCTGCAACTGCACAAACAACCTGGAAGGGAACCAGGTCCTCAGAGGGACGTAACAAGATACAAAAAAATACATGCCATAAAGTAAGTACTGAGTAAATAAAGGGGGTGTGCTAACCATCTAAGTGAATGCAATTTAAGGACAACTTGAGTGTATGGAAAAGTGTAGGCTAAACATATGCTGACGTAATTCACCAATCGTGACAACCGGCTAGTGTATGCCACATATGCCCCCTATAACACGGGCACCTGATAATGTCCATCTCCGAGGAGCATGGTATCTGAAATAGTATAACGTCCAACGTTCTTTAGAGTGTGGTATCTGCAATATGTAACAAGTAACGTCCAACACTCGAGAGAACGTGGTATCTGCAATATATATACGTCCGTATCACTCCGTCGAGTGCGGTATCTGGATAGAAGGAGTGGGTGTCCCATACGCCTACTAGTCGTCCTCCCCGCCCCATGATCTAAGCATGTTGTATCCACAACACGCTTCCGCTACTACGCCGGGGCGTCGTAACTCTGGCTCATAGTCAACGTTAGTGCAAGGGTCCATCCCTACAACCAAACAAGGACAGGGATAGGACCATTGTACCACGCTAGTCTATGATCCACCTACTAATAACTGCTAAGTCTTCTATCAGGCATCACTAATAGCAGTTATTCCCTATCCGTCGCACGCCTACTCGTACAGGTGGCCAACCACATACGCAGGACCGTGCCCTACATGAGACTCACAACACGTGTACGAGATGTGTCAAGGCCTGGGAGTCATACCAATAACTTCACAACTTTAGGTGGGTCTACTAGACACTAAGTCAGATACAAGTCCTAACGTCAACGCATTCGTTGACTGCACCCGAGTTTCTCTCAGACGCGCACAGTTATAATATCTAAAACAATGAACAGGAAGCTAAAATATAGAAAATTAAACAGTATAACAAGGCAAGGTATACTTGCCTGCGCGAGGCTGCTGATGACGGGGTCCCAGTACCGCGTCCAAGTCCTCGGGTCCCGCAATACCTAGAGTTGAATTACAAACTAGAATCAATAATCTATTTAGGACAGACCGGTATGCTACACACATCTACCTCTAGACTCAGTCTCATGAATTATCTACTAATTCTAACGTCCTTAATTCATTGTCTCGTGATCTGATATAATACTTATTCCGGATTAACTTACCTGCTCTCCATTTGCAGGTATTTTATAACCTCAATCGATCTTCTATTCATCTGAAAAATACTGGATTTAATTATTTATTTCAACCCTGTATATGCCAATCAATATAAATACAAACGCTAAGCACCTTATCTAATAATAATCCTCGAACCAATTACCTTCCATAACCATTAATACTTATCCTTAGATAACTTAAGTCCATATGTATATATAAACATCCTCATTCCAATAATATTTGCATATAACAAACTCATATTTCCTTTAGTTCAAATGTTTTACTACACTATTATTTATCATCACTATACAGACATTAGCAATATATTATATCTCTTTAAACACTACCTCCTCCATACTCATTTTTAACATCATTAACCTCAAACTACATATATATACCTCAACCGTATTTTTAATTATCATACTACCCTATCCATCCACATCCATATATATAAGAACTCAACCCTAAAACTTTTCCTAGTTCATAGCCCACAATCCTAATAATCATATTAAAACAGGTAATAAATTCTGGAATTAAAAGAATGAGAGGGGGAAGTCGACCTCGTCGTGGCGAGGTTGATGACCGACCGAAGGTGGTAGTGGAGCAGGAGGTGGTAGACGAATCGGCGGGGGGAGAAAGAGTCTGCTGCCGGAGCGGGACGCACGCGGCAGGGAGTGGAGACAGCACCGGCGGGGGTCGATCTCTGTGGCCGGAGCTGCCCTGCTACAGCGGGGATGGCCGGCGTGGGAAGTCGGAGATGGAGCCGCTGGTTCGAGTTCGAGGTGGTGGCGGAGCCGCTGTGGGGCGGGGACGCACGCGCCGGCCGGAGGAGATCGGCAGCAGCATGGGGGAAGGCCGGACGCACAGCAGCTCGGGGTGAAGGTCGGCTGGAGCGGGGTGGCTGCGTCGGCGGCCGACGCGCCCGGAGGTCGGGGTCGGAGTCTCCGGTCGGGTATGCTTCAAGTGGAGGAAGAGTGGGGGATGAAGGAAGAAGAAGGAGTTGTTTCTTCCATGAGAAGAATGGAAGAAAAAGAATGAAGAATGAAGGAACTTTGCATGGGGAGTAATAAATGGAGGAGGAGAGAGAGTGGTGTTGGGATTAGGGCCGGTGGAGTGTTGAGGGTGGGGGGGAGAAAATGTTACTTTATAGGGAGATGTGAGGTTTGAATGTGTGGTGGTGATTCCCCTAGAAAAAATGAATGGTTGGGATTTAATATGAATAGGGGTAGGATTTCTTCATGAGGGATTTGGGTTTGGGACCCCATTTTGGGACCCAACAAATAATCATGACCAATGAGGTGTTGCCAACAATTTGTTAATTGCAAATTAGCCCCCATAAATTCGAGAATTTGCGTGGACACATGAAATAACGCAAAAATTGTGCAAAAAATATATTTAAAATTGTCATAGTGAGGGGGCGTTGCGCGTTAAACGCGGGTCAAATTTGAAGGGCATTGGGATTAATTTAATATTAAAATAGAATTTACAAGGTTGTTAAATCCCTGATTTAAGTAACGATAACGCGTCCCGCAAATTTAATTTAATTGGGGCCCGCGGGGTCAAAATCTGGAAACGGCGCAAAGGCCAAAAATGGTGGAGACTTAGAGTCGGTCTTGGACCCTTTTGTTGGTCTGGCTCAACGGGTTAAGTTGGTACCCCAAAATCGAGGGTAACGACACAAGTGTCCGACACGGAATAAAATACGGTTTACGATTTTCGGAAATGTTGCGCAATTAATTTAGAGCACACAAAAGTTGATTTTAACAATCAGAAAAAGTCCAGTGCCTAATTTGGCGAGTTGAGTCGAGTGTACAATATTTGTACGGAATTTATGGGCTGATAATCGGCTCCGAAAAAATTAGACAAAGATAGGGCGCGCCAAGGGTTTTAATTAAATAAAATAAAATCACAGGCAAACTCAACTCTACTCTAAACCTCATTATCTTCTGAAAATTCCAAAAATTTTCCAAATCCAAATCTGACTATCTATAGAATTAGTCGAGGGGTTTTACATTCTTCCCAACTTAGAAAAATTTCGTCCTCGAAATTAAAAGTAAGGCACGATAATAGTTAAGCGAATTTTTTTTTTTAAAACCACTAGTAATTCAAATGCCGTACGTAAATTCGTACCTTGCTCCTCAAATAAGAACGGGAACCGCTGTCGAATAGAATCCTCGCGCTCCCAAGTAGACTCGCCTGGTGAATGGTGCTTCCATGCCACTCTGACCAGTCGAATCGTCTGTCCTCTCAAAGTCTTCTCGCTGCGATCGAGGATCTCAACTGGCTGCTCTACGTAAGACAGACTAGGCCCGACTGTAATCTCCGAATGATCAAGCATGTGGCTAGGGTCTGCGACATATTTCCTCAGCTGCGATACGTGAAATACGTCATGTACTCCCTCTAATGATGGAGGTAATGCAAGACGGTAAGCCACTTCGCCAACTCGTTCCAGAATGTCAAAAGGTCCGATATACCTCGGACTCAGCTTGCCTCTGCCTCTGAATCTGATGGTACCACGAGTGGGCGATATCCTCAAAAATACGTGGTCACCCTCCTTGAACTCCAATGGTCTGCGGTGCGCATCTGCCCAGTGTTTCTGTCTGTCCTGTGCTGCGCAGGTGGCTCTGAATCTGCTTGACCTTCTCTACTGTCTGCGTCACCAACTCTGGACCCAGTATCTGATGCTCTCCCACGTCACTCCAACAAACTGGCGACCTGTATTTCCTGCCGTACAGTGCCTCATAGGGTGCCATCTGTATGCTGGCCTGGTAACTGTTATTGTAGGAGAATTCCACCAAGTGTAGATGGTCCTCCCAAGATCCTCCAAAATCAATCATGCACGCTCTCAACATATCCTCCAATATCTGTATCGTGCGCTCTGACTGTCCATCAGTCTGTGGATGATACGCACTGCTAAACTTGAGATGAGTTCCTAAGCTCTCCTGCATACTCCGCCAAAAATATGACGTGAATCTGGAATCACGATCCGATACGATGCTGACAGGCACTCCATGTAATCGTACTATTTGTCTCATATACATGTCAGCTAGTATCTCTGTGGATTGCCCAACTTTGAAGGGCAAGAAATGTGCAGACTTGGTGAGTCTGTCTACGACAACCCAAACTGCATCCTTCCCGCTAGGGCTTCGCGGGAATCCTGTGACGAAGTCCATGGTAATGTGTTTCCACTTCCACTCGGGAATGGGGAGTGGCTGCAATAATCCTGCAGTCCTCTGATGTTCAGCCTTGACTTGCTGACAAACTAAACACTTCACCACAAATCTTGCAATTTTTCTCTTCATCCCATGCCACCAAAAATGCTGTCTCAAGTCTCGGTACATTTTCGTACCCCCGGGATGAATGGAATAAATCGAGCTATGAGCCTCTGTCATCAACTCTTGGCGTAGCTCGCCACTCGGAACATATAGGCAATTTTCGTACCTCAACGTTCCGTCTTCATGAATCCTGAGTCCCGTCTGCAGGCCGGCTTCGGTTCTCTCTTGCAGACGTCGAAATCTCGCATCTGTAGGCAATGCTGCCTTAATTCTCTCAATCAATGTAGACTGAACCTCAAGACTGGCCATCTGTCCACCCATGCCAGGCAATACGATCTCTATCCCAAGCTCCTGGAGATCCTCTAGCAACTGTCGCTGCGTCGTCAGAAAGTATGCCATGGGCTTCCTGCTTAAGGCATCTGCTACGACATTCGCCTTGCCAGGGTGGTACTGTAGCTCAATGTCATAATCTGTCATCAGCTCTAGCCAACGTCTCTGCCTCATATTGAGCTCCTTCTGCGTGTAGACGTACTTCAGGCTTTTATGATCTGTATAAATCTCACCACGCTCACCATAAAGATAATGTCTCCATAGCTTTAGTGCAAATATTACCCCAGCTAGCTCCAAGTCGTGCGTCGGATAGTTCTTCTCATGAACTCTCAACTGTCTCGATGCGTAGGCTATTACCTTGCCGTGTTGCATCAGTACACATCCCAATCCGCTCCCTGACGCATCACTGTACACTACAAATCTTCCTGATCCGGAAGGTAGTGTCAAAATTGGTGCCGATGTCAGACGCTTCTTCAGCTCATCGAAAGCCGCCTGACACTCGTCGGTCCAGATAAACTCTTCGCCTTTACGCGTCAGTCGCGTCATAGGCGCAGCTATCCTCGAAAAGTTTTCCACAAGCCCCCGGTAATATCCGGCAAGTCCAAGGAAACTCCTAACCTCCGTAACTGATGTAGGGGTAGGCTAGGTCTCTACTGCAGCTATCTTCTCCGGATCAACTGATAGTCCATCTCCGGTGATTATGTGTCCCAGAAATGGTACTCTGTCCAAGCAAAACTCACATTTGCTGAGTTTGGCATACAGCCTCTCATGTCTCAGCGTCTCCAACACAATCCTGAGATGTCTCTCATGCTCCACTTGGCTCTTAGAATATATCAGGATATCGTCTATAAATACCACCACGAACTTATCTAAGTACTGGTGGAAAACATAGTTCATCAAACACATGAATACTGCTGGCGCATTGGTTAAACCAAACGGCATGACTAAAAACTCATAATGGCCATACTTCGTCCGAAAGGCCATCTTCTGGATGTCCCCTTTCCGTACCTTGATCTGATAATATCCAGATCTGAGGTCGATCTTCGAGAATACACATGCACCGCTAAGCTGATCAAACAAATCATCGATGCGCGGTAGTGGATACTTGTTCTTTATCGTTACAGTATTAGCGCCCTGTAATCGATACACAAGCGTACCGTCCCGTCCTTCTTCGGTACGAACAAAATGGGTGCTCCCCATGGAGATACACTAGCCCGAATGAAACCCTTTTCTAAGAGATCATCTACTTGAACCTTCAGTTCAACCAACTCCTTTGGTGCTAGTCTGTAAACGGGGGAAGTAACTGGCTCGGCTCCTGGAGTCAACTCTATAGTGAACTCAATCTCTCGATCAGGTGGCAGTCCTGGGAGATCCTCTGGAAACACATCCTCGAACTCTGCTATAAAGTGAGGGTACATCGGTTCACCTTCTGCAATGTGTGTCGCTAGGGTAGGTTGGACACCATGCTCTCGGGCTCCCCGAAGAAACTCAAACTCTGGATGATCTGGGGGTCTAAAGATGACACAACCACGATGGCAATCTAGCGTTGCGTGGTATTGGCTCAACCAATCCATGTCTAGGATTATGTCATCGTCCAGACTTAATCCTCAAAATAAATTCTCCTGTTCTGTTTACCACACTAATCCTCTGAAAGAAGAAAAAAAAATTCTTCCCTGTCTAAAATATAATTTCTCTCCTTAAATTTCTCTAAAATTTTATTCCTCAAATTTCTTCTTTTCGTTATTTATCTCTCCAAGTCACATAGTACAATAATGGTATCACTCAAACACATTTCTTGAAATCAGATCATTATCTTCCAATTGAGAGCCTGGAATTTTATCTTCTCTAGTCCATAATATCATTCCTAATATTGCTATAATATACAACCACTAGTCTCCAGCATCGGGCTATGCATTTCCTTAGACTATTCTAGGCCTTGATCAACAATCCTTCCAGCTCCTTGTACTTCCGAGATCACTGCTATCTCGAGTACGAATAGGGTACTACTGGGTCCAACTCTCTTGCCAACCTTCCACACTAGTTCTAGAATCCAAAGAACCCATCAATCTATTCTGATAAGGTAAAAACCTTCTCCGAGAAAGGTATACAAATTCTATCTCTAATCGTCTGGTCTTCGATCTTCTTCTGGAGGGAAGTCATCAGTCACAAGCATTCGTCTCCCTGAACAATAGGGGACGAGGAACAAGGATTGCGATATTGACGAAGATTGAACGAATGTAAATTGGAAGTCCAAGGGCGATAATCACATACAAGAGGAGTTTTAAAATCGGTTATGGATTGAGATCTTATTCACATTAATCCTAAGTTGCAGGCTCGTTCGGTACAGTAACGTAACCGATACGATTTGCTCTGACCTGCATGGGCCACCACTAAAACCATGTCACGCCCCAGTCCCAAAATCTATGAGACCAGACACGTGGCAATGGCCAGCTGGTACGACTTCGCAGGGCTTTCCAATTTAATGGACCCGACGAAGTGCACTTACGCTGTCCACGGTCAAGTGATCCAAGTAATAGTCTATTTCTAATATATAGCAACTAACTCTAAATCTCAATCCAGGGTAAGTAATCTCAAGAAAGAACGATACGCATCATCAGTCTGCAGCCCAATAACACATCCGTTCGAATAGACCAGAAGAACAATATAGGTCTATAAACACTAAGCTATATAAGCAGAATAAAATGGAAGTACTACAAGACTGAAATAGCTGAAAATGTAAATATACCTGCAATGATGTCCACACTCTATTAGATCAAGTATCCTGCAACTGCACAAACAACCTGGAAGGGAACCAGGTCCTCAGAGGGACGTAACAAGATACAAAAAAAATACATGCCATAAAGTAAGTACTGAGTAAATAAAGGGGATGTGCTAACCATCTAAGTGAATGCAATTTAAGGACAACTTGAGTGTATGGGAAAGTGTAGGCTAAACATATGCTGACGTAATTCACCAATCGTGACAACCGGCTAGTGTATGCCACATATGCCCCCTATAACACGGGCACCTGATAACGTCCATCTCCGAGGAGCATGGTATCTGAAATAGTATAACGTCCAACGTTCTTTAGAGTGTGGTATCTGCAATATGTAACAAGTAACGTCCAACACTCGAGAGAACATGGTATCTGCAATATATATACGTCCGTATCACTCCGTCGAGTGCGGTATCTGCATAGAAGGAGTGGGTGTCCCATACGCCTACTAGTCGTCCTCCCCGCCCCATGATCTAAGCATGTTGTATCCACAACACGCTTCCGCTACTACGCCGGGGCGTCGTAACTCTGGCTCATAGTCAACGTTAGCGCAAGGGTCCATCCCTATAACCAAACAAGGACAGGGATAGGACCATTGTACCACGCTAGTCTATGATCCACCTACTAATAACTGCTAAGTCTTCTATCATGCATCACTAATAGCAGTTATTCCCTATCCGTCGCACGCCTACACGTACAGGTGGCCAACCACATACGCAGGACCGTGCCCTACATGAGACTCACAACACGTGTACGAGATGTGTCAAGGCCTGGGAGTCATACCAATAACTCCACAACTTTAGGTGGGTCTACTAGACACTAAGTCAGACACAAGTCCTAACGTCAACGCATTCGTTGACTGTACCCGAGTTTCTCTCAGATGCGCACAGTTATAATATCTAAAACAATGAACAGGAAGCTAAAATACAGAAAATTAAACAGTATAACAAGGCAAGGTATACTTGCCTGCGCGAGGCTGCTGATGATGGGGTCCCAGTACCGCGTCCAAGTCCTCGGGTCCCGCAATACCTAGAGTTGAATTACAAACTAGAATCAATAATCTATTTAGGACAGACCGTGTGCTACACACATCTACCTCTAGACTCAGTCTCATGAATTATCTACTAATTCTAACGTCCTTAATTCATTGTCTCGTGATATGATATAATACTCATTCCGGATTAACTTACCTGCTCTCCATTTGCAGGTATTTTATAACCTCAATCGATCTTCTATTCATCTGAAAAATACTGGATTTAATTATTTATTTCAACCCTGTATATGCCAATCAATATAAATACAAACGCTAAGCACCTTATCTAATAATAATCCTCGAACCAATTACCTTCCATAACCATCAATACTTATCCTTAGATAACTTAAGTCCATATGTATATATAAACATCCTCATTCCAATAATATTTGCATATAACAAACTCATATTTCCTTTAGTTCAAATGTTTTACTACACTATTATTTATCATCACTATACAGACATTAGCAATATATTATATCTCTTTAAACACTACCTCCTCCATACTCATTTTTAACATCATTAACCTCAAACTACATATATATACCTCAACCGTATTTTTAATTATCATACTACCCTATCCATCCACATCCATATATATAAGAACTCAACCCTAAAACTTTTCCTAGTTCATAGCCCACAATCCTAATAATCATATTAAAACAGGTAATAAATTCTGGAATTAAAAGAATGAGAGGGGGAAGTCGACCTCGTCGTGGCGAGGTTGATGACCGACCGAAGGTGGTAGTGGAGCAGGAGGTGGTAGACGAATCGGCGGGGGGAGAAAGAGTCTGCTGCCGGAGCGGGACGCACGCGGCGGGGAGTGGAGACAGCACCGGCGGGGGTCGATCTCTGTGGCCGGAGCTGCCCTGCTGCAGCGGGGATGGCCGGCGTGGGAAGTCGGAGATGGAGCCGCTGGTTCGAGTTCGAGGTGGTGGCGGAGCCGCTGTGGGGCGGGGACGCACGCGCCGGCCGGAGGAGATCGGCAGCAGCATGGGGGAAGGCCGGACGCACAGCAGCTCGGGGTGAAGGTCGGCTGGAGCGGGGTGGCTGCGTCGGCGGCCGACGCGCCCGGAGGTCGGGGTCGGAGTCTCCGGTCGGGTATGCTTCAAGTGGAGGAAGAGTGGGGGATGAAGGAAGAAGAAGGAGTTGTTTCTTCCATGAGAAGAATGGAAGAAAAAGAATGAAGAATGAAGGAACTTTGCATGGGGAGTAATAAATGGAGGAGGAGAGAGAGTGGTGTTGGGATTAGGGCCGGTGGAGTGTTGAGGGTGGGGGGGAGAAAATGTTACTTTATAGGGAGATGTGGGGTTTGAATGTGTGGTGGTGATTCCCCTAGAAAAAATGAATGGTTGGGATTTAATATGAATAGGGGTAGGATTTCTTCATAAGGGATTTGGGTTTGGGACCCCATTTTGGGACCCAACAAATAATCATGACCAATGAGGTGTTGCCAACAATTTGTTAATTACAAATTAGCCCCCATAAATTCGAGAATTTACATGGACACATGAAATGACGCAAAAATTGCGGAAAAAAATATATTTAAAATTGTCATAGTGAGGGGGCATTGCGCGTTAGGCGCGGGTCAAATTTAAAGGGCATTGGGATTAATTTAATATTAAAATAGAATTTACAAGGTTGTTAAATCCCTGATTTAAGTAACGATAACGCGTCCCGCGAATTTAATTTAATTGGGGCCCGCGGGGTCAAAATCTGGAAATGGCGCAAAGGCCAAAAATGGTGGGGACTTAGAGTCGGTCTTGGACCCTTTTGTTGGTCCGGCTCAACGGGTTAAGTTGGTACCCCAAAATCGAGGGTAACGACACAGGTGTCCGACACGGAATAAAATACGGTTTACGATTTTTGGAAATATTGTGCAATTAATTTAGAGCACACAAAAGTTGATTTTAACAATCAGAAAAAGTCCAGTGCCTAATTTGGCGAGTTGAGTCGAGTGTACAATATTTGTACGGAATTTATGGGCTGATAATCGGCTCCGAAAAAATTAGACAAAGATAGGGCATGCCAAGGGTTTTAATTAAATAAAATAAAATCACAGGCAAACTCAACTCTACTCTAAACCTCATTATCTTCTGAAAATTCCAAAAATTTTCCAAATCCAAATCTGACTATCTATAGAATTAGTCGAGGGGTTTTACAAAATGTCTTATTTTTATTTGCAAGAAAGTAAACCCAATTGTATCTAGAAAAATTATCAACAATTACATACGCATAAAGTTTACCACCAAGACTGACGACTCTATTAGGTCCAAATAAATCCATGTGTAATAGTTTTAGAGGTCTAGAGGTACTTACATTATTTATTGACTTTAAAGGAAGCTTTGGTTGCTTTGTTCTTTTCACAATTAACATAGACCATATCATTTTTAATGGTTATTTCCGGCAAGCCTCTTACCAGTTTCTTAGACGATATTCTTGCAATTTTATCCATATTAGCATGTCCTAGACGCATATTCCATAGCCAACTCTCATCTTTGTTAGCATACATGTATATTTCTTCATTGTTAGTATTCTCCAAAAGATAGAAGACATATATATTTTTTCCCCTAGTATCTTAAAAATGATATTACCAGATGATCTCTCATAGATAGAGCATTTGTTTTTTCTAAAATTAATATCATAACCATAGTCAACAAGGTGACTTATGTTGAGTAGGTTATGTTTTAATTCAGTGACTAAACATACATATTTTATTAAGGGGAATGGAGGAATACCAATACTACCATTACCTATAATATACCTTTTGAGGTTGTTTTGAAGAAGACATATCCTTCTTTCTTCATCGATAGTATTGTAAATAGTGTAGCATCACCAGTATATGTCTCAAGCAACTACTATCGAGAATCTATTTACTTCTAGCATGTGAGGGTTGGTCTACCAACAACACAAATTAAAGGTGGGACCTTTGGTACTCACTTCTTTGGGGTCCTGAAATATTAGCTTTTGGCACCCATGCATATGTATTCATATCAACTAATCTTCTAAATTTGCACTGTCGTGAGGTATGTCCTTGTTGACCACAATAATGACATATTACAAATCTGTTATTGTTAGGTGCAGCAGTGTAAGCAAAAGTGTGTGAAGTGATATGTTGTGACTTTCGTGGATAATTATAAAAGAATACGTGATTATGTGTAGCATGTATTTTTCTTGCTTTCTTGGACATTGTCTTATATATGACTTTGTGATGAGTTATGTGATAAATGATAGATTGAGTCATAGGTTGCATTACCTGTTTTTCCAATCTAATCTTTAACTTTTTAGAGATGTCATAAACTTCTTGATATCTAGCCGTGAGTGCATCTATCTTTTGTTTGCGAAGAAAAGTTTATACGAAACTTTTCTATTACAAACTATTGAAAAGAAAGAAAAGTATAAAAAGGTCCTAAACTGGAATCTAAGTACAATTAATTCTGGGGAAGTATAGCTGTAGAGATGTGATCTGCGGATGATCACTATACTCCTTGGACCACTCGACGACGAAGAAATACAGGGAATGCTGTGAACAACTTGGAGAGTTGAACAATAAGCAAGCTTTGGCACAACGGCATGGGAAGCTTATATTTCTCTCCTTCTGTTCTTGGATTTCAAAGACTTGAAAATTCTAGCCCATTTTCTCTGTATCTCCCTGTGCTCTCGTCTGTGTCTCCACCTCTATAATGGATGTACCGATCCTGTATTTATAGAGTTTAGGAGCAGTTATGAGAATGTGCGCGCACTTTGGACAATCAACACTGTTTACCCCATATTCTGAATGAATGGGTGCACAACTTACTGCTTACTTGACATATAGCTTCCTATACGAGGAAAACATAGGCCGTGGCGATAGTTATTTGTACACTTTTTATGAGAAGTACGACATGTACAACATGCACTTATAACTGCTCACTGTCAGGTAGGATAATATACACACTTTAGAAGTGATATGGAGACTGGCGCTCTTTTGGAAAGATTGGCTATACAAGCGCTCTTTTGAAGAAGTAGCCGTAATGGCGCACTTTTGAATAAATTGGCACTGATGGCACACTTTGAAGAAATTGGTGCAACGACGCACTTTTGAAGAAGTTGGCTCAATGGCGCACTTTTGAAGAAATTGACACAACGGCGCACTTTTGAAGAAATTGGCATAACGATGCACTTTTGAAAAAGTTGGCTCAATAGTGCACTTTTGAAGAAGTTGGCTTAACGAAGCACTTTTGAAGAAATTGGCACAGCGGTGCACTTTTGAAGAAATTAGCACAACGACGCACTTTTGAAGTTGGCACAGCGGTGCACTTTTGAAGAAGTTGGCTCAACAACGCACTTTTGAAGAAATTGGCACAACGGTACAATTTTGAAAAAGTTGGCACATCAGTACATTTTGAAGAAATTGATTCATATGAGTAGAAAAATGACAACCTCGATTTGCGTGCCGCAGTCCAGCTGTAATGATGACGTATGACTCGTAGTTTTTGCATCTGTCAGCTGTCAGTCTGTTACTACCACATCCTAAAATAGGGGTATTTTTGTTATTTATTTATTATAAGTATTGTGTGTATTTATTTTAAATAATTGCATGATATGTGTATAGATATATATTATATATAGTTTTCATTACATGGGTTAGTGGACTGGACCTATAAGCCAACTAGATGAACCCCTGACCAAATTATAGGATTATGAATTTTAATTAGTATATTTTGGGGTTTAATATTAAGGATTATAATTTATTATTATGATTTTATTTAATTATTGTACCTTACCGTTAATTCAATAATTGGAGCGCTACACTAGCTTTTGTCTTCCAACATATTTTACACCCTTATCCTAGACGTGCCAGTCTTCCATTCTGACCCTCGTGTAACTCATAAATATGCTCTCTTGTGCTTCATTTTAGTCGCACAATATTCGTCGCAGACGTTATTTTTAAATTCCAAATAAATCCAACTTTGCATCCTTGTGCGTTCCAATCAAAATTGGAGACACAATCTCGACCCATTTTGTGCAACCCAAATTATGATAATATTATATTCTGAGTCTTCTACGTCCATGACACTTGTGTCCCACCTAATTTTTAACCCTATGTACTTCCAATTAATTTTAGAACACCATTTACATTAATTTTAACTAAATTAGTGTAAGGACTCAACTTAACCCAAAACTAGACCCAAGCCAAGCGAAGCCCCCATTTACATCCTCAAGACTCATACTAAACACCATACACCCTTTTTAACCATTACATCACACCAAACATGGTGTTTTTTCTCATACAATCATAATTTCCACTTTTTGTGCAATTTTTCAATTCTTGGGGGATTTTATGCAAAAGTGCAATGAGGTGTCACCATCCTATTGGCCAAAGCCAATGAAAAAACAACCCCCTCCCTCTTTGACCGGTCTAACTCTCTCCCTTTATCCCCTTTTTGTTTGTACACTTTCCTTCATGATTAATCTTGGCCCATCATTCAAAATGGAGCATCATCCTCACCACACACACTCTCCTATATAATCCCTCATCCTCACCCATTTCCCAATAAGCCAACCCCATCCCAAGGAACATATGGCTGGCCCTAATCCCTAGGCTAGCATCATCATCTTCTCTCTCCTACATGCAAACTCTACCTCCCCATTATTTTACATCATTACCATCACCCCTTCAAACCAAACCTAAACCGAAACCCTAGCCTTCCTTCATCTCCCTTCCCTCCGGCCACCATCCCACCGAAAACAGTCATCCCTCCACCGGAGACCAACAACACCATCCATAGACAATCGCGCTGAGCATATCGTTCACGCAGCATCACGAGCAGAGCCGAGTTTTTTGGCCGGAGTCCAGAAACCCCGACCGAGTGCCACTCCAAGGGACCAGCAGCTTCTGACCTCCGTGTTGGTGAGTACGCCACTGTGCAACCATCATCGATAAGTCATCATAGCCATCGGTCTTGCCGTACCCACGCACGAGGCATACCAGCGACCACCCCTTCCGCTGTGCAGTCAGCACCGTGCAACTGGTTCCGAGCCTTGGTACAGTCACCTAGTGTCCCTCAAGACAGAACTCCGCTGTCAACTTTGGCCATCCCCGGATCGTCATCACCACCACCTCGGCATCACCATCACCGTCGACTCATCCATCCCGTCCCGACTTTCCCTTACCATAGCAGCCCTCGCCGGATCCCGGCCATCCCCGCATCGTCTCCACCATCACCACTACCTCGTTATCGTAGCACCACCATAGCCTCCACCATCTGCACCTCGATCACACCACCACGACATCACCATCACCACCATTCTCCTTCACGTCTCCCTTGACTCCCCCATCATCGTCAACATCGTCGTTATCATCATCATCTACACCACCATCACCATTAACAGCCGTCTTCCTCCTCATCATCACCACGATACCACCCCTTCCCGTCGATCACCTCGTTGACCCGAGCTACGCCTTCACGATCCCGTCGACCTCGTGCACAACCGAATCACCCTAGCCAGAGATAACCCACAGCAGCGTCACCCCCTCGTTCACGTGCACGCACAGGTTCGACCTTGCCTTCCTTTCATGTTGTGTATATGTGCATGTATGAATAGTGTTAGGAATTATCATATTGCTTCATGATAAGTTTTGGTTGATAGGATTGCAAGATACTGTATTGGAAAACCTAATTAATAGTATATGTGTATGTGCATGTATATAGGTGTAATAATTTGGTTTAAGGTATATTACTTCATAGGGAATTGTTTATTTAGTGTTAGTTGTGGGTATCCTGTATTTATGTATTTGCATGACCCTAGGTGTTAGTGAACTCACTGCCTTGTGTACCCTCATCTACTAGCTAGACCATGTGTTAGTGCTACACGAGATTTGGAGAATTGGATATTGTGTTAGTGATTGACTATCTTGTTATGCACAGTAATCGAGGATATGACACCTGTGTATTTAGACACACACACTTGACCCTGCTAGTTGACCAGATATCATACCCTTGTGTAGTTTCGAGCATAGTGTAATTGTGTTTGTGTGTGTGCTAGCGTAATGACTGATGCTATATTATATTATATTATATATATATATATATATATATATATATATATATATATATATATAGGACCAATGGATCATTCTGTGAGACTTCAGGAGCAGACTATTGGTATTGCCCGCTCAGGACCCCAGGCGAGTACATTCTTTGATAATTTCCGTTATTTGATCATTTTTATAATTCAAGTATTTAGAAATATTACATCTGATTCTGATACTGTGCTACACGGACTAGTATATAGATTGGATCTGCAGTCATGAGATGTTACATTGACTATCGTATTGACATTGTACATGACATTGATATTAGACATTGTACGTGATATATTGGACATTGATCGTGTATCATAACTTGTCATGGTTGGATCCACTGTACTAGTTGGAGGAGGAGAAATATTAGTAGATTATGTGATCATAGCCATCTCTACATGCATCATAGCTTACCCCACACATCACTTCGGGTGCAGCCTGACCATTTTATGCCTCATAGCCTGTTATATATGATTAGCCTGACCATTACTCGTATCATAGCTAACCAGATGGTTAGCCTGACCTTACATGAATTATAGTTAATCATATATAACAAGCCTGATCTTGTCCCAAGCCGATCATATGATAGACTGATATTTCAAATACTTATAATAGTTATAGTTCTCCATTTCAGTTCATATACCACATTACCCTGTATATGATATTGTAGTTCTTTCTCTTTATTTCATATATGCACTGACTATGCCATAATATATATTGCATGTTCTCTTTACTATTTGCCACTGCATCTATTTATTATTTTCTTTCAGTATATAACATCATCTATTTATTGTTTTATAGTCCTTATCAATTAACTGGAACTGTTATTGGGTTATACTTCGCTCCATCCTGACTGGAAATATTTTTTCAGACTACGGCTTAAAGGACTGTTTCCAACATATTATGGATCACAGGAAGAGTAGCTGCAGCCTTGGACCTTGTAGTTCAGGTATGATTTTCGGGAGGTCTAGCCGGGATCACTAGTTATTCAGTTATTTTTATTTAGCAGATTATGGTACCGGACTTGTTTTCGACATACTTGGAGATTTGGATGCTATTGTTTGCAGGTTAGACTATTTTTGTTGTTTAGACTTGTGTTGTACTTTATTTATGTTCTCCGATATCTTATCGTACTTTAGTTCTGTGATTGAGTATTTTTAGATTATATTGTGATATCTATGTCTCTTTATGGAGTTGGATATTCGTGTGAGATTGATTAGATAGTATTGTGACCTAGACAGCGTTCTACCGCCGATGCTGCGGCGTAGGCTAGATGTACCCGCGTACTCGTGCCCCTATATCGGGTGTGGGTCCTGACACATTTTTAGTGGTGGCCCATGCAGGTCGAGCTTCGTAATTAGAGTAATATCGTGGTAGTGCAACGTCTTTGTTGTACTACTGCGTACCTGCGATAGAATATAGGACATAGGACACTAGGATGAGAGAGGATACTCAATCACAAATTCTTGAGAGATTCTTGGGATGACCCTTGAGAATCTTATTATAATTTCTAATTTAAATCTTTTTCCTTGTTTTCGTCCTTTCTCACTTGTTATTGAATTTGATTTTTATTGATCAGTTGTTAAATTTAATTCTTGGTGTCGTTATTGAGTTTGATTTCTTATCGAGATAAATTTTACGGACTAAAATTTATGGTATCATCTGATGACATATGTTGATGAGGACAGTAAGAAAGGTAAAATGTCTGCTTTGGTTATGGAGCCTAGAATTTATCGCAACCATATTAGCTGGCGTATCGGGAACGTAGGTACCTGACTTCGGATGTACATATCTTGGTTATGAAATTTAGAATTTCTCGCAGCTATACTAGTCGGCACAGCGAGGATTCTAGATGACATGATTATAGAGTTGCATACCTAAGATTATGGAATCTATCGTTTATCGCAGCTATGCTCACCGACGTGGCGAGGATTCTGAGTGTCATAATTTCGGACAGACGTGTATGATTATCAAATTGTATCTTAAATTGGTTCTTAAAGTATCATCTCAATACTTATCTACTTCTATTATTATAGGACCTTGTTCCATCATTTTTTTTGCTAGTAGTAGAGACACTTTTAGTCCTTAGTCCAGTTCCTTATAGCTTTCCATTAGGATTCCTTGTTAGTGTGATAATTGGTGACTTGCAATTAGGTCTGTCAGTGTTGACTGTTGGGAGTGTGGCTTGTGAGTCTGTAAGTATTTTTTTGGTTGGACATGTGAGCAGTAGGCATCAATCTAGAGTTAACCCATAGCATAGTACCTTGTAGAAATAGTTCTATGATAGGTGCCATTATAGTTAGTATTAGTACTATAGGTAAAAGAGGGAGTAAAGAGTATCAGTAAGGGTTCCAGGAGTTAGTATCAAAGTCAGCATACCAGTCCTGGATAGTCATGAATTCATGTAGTTGGGTGATCCATGTAAACAATTAAGTATCAAGGAAATTGTGTTAAAAATTAATGGAGCATAATATTCAATTTGGTGGTTAATACTTGGGTGTGTCAAGAGTAAAGAAAAGTATATGCATAAAGGGTATTAATGAGTGATAGTAGGAGGGTACCCATAACTGTATAGGAGAATGTGAGGGAATAAGAATACATTATGCTCAGTAGTAAGACTTGTGTTACAGATAAAAGTAGGGCCTTGATGTGAATTGATCTGAGTGTACCAGTATATGACTAGTGATGGATGTATCATCTGATATCGAGATCAGTGATGGGTTAGAAGCAATAGATGGAAGAGTGTCTAGAAATTATGTGCAGAATGCACAGTGGGTGTTGAGTGTCAGTATGAAAGTTCATAAAAGTAGAAGCATGAGTATTAGAAAATTCTAATAGTGTGTCATGGGTTGAGAAATATCAAGATTGGTCATGAAAAATATGTAGTGTATCACTGATTAGTGCATCAGTCTATAAAAGGTTTAAAGGAAAATACGTATACATCAATCGAGATATGGAACCATATGTCTGCCTTTAAGAGTGAAGTGAAGCATGAGTATTATAGAAGTTAATAACTAGTGCAAGTGATCGTGAGTTCTAGTGAGTGTGATGAGGTGATCTAATGATGAAGTTAGTGTTACTATACCAAGAGTGCTAGTGTTTCTATATCAAGAATTAGTTGAGCAAGGTGCTAGTAACAGTAAGTACCTCGTGTGATAATATTAGATTGGTGTATCAGTTTATATAAATAGAAAATTATTGGAAGTAATAGTGCAAGTAATCCGGGCAGTACAAATTTTAGTACACAGTTGAGGGGTATAGACAATTGGTGTATTTGTACGTACCTTGAGTGTTAGAGACTGTGAGTATGTATCCTTAGATAGATGTGGGTTGGAAATGTGTATTAGTATATGAGTAGATGATGTGCATGTGTAAGGATCTGTTGGCTTGAGCATGCATGAGATGACACTGCAAACTGACTTGGGTGTCCATCTAGAGTTGTATTAGAGGGAGATGTACTTAGTATGCTGTGTTGCTCTTGGTGTGCACTTGAGTGGTAAGAACAACTAGTATAAACAATTACAGTGGATACGAGAGCTAGCAGTGGGTGTGCTTGTAGTAAAAACAGTAGTGCCTAAAGGGATAGGGGTATCAAACTTCAGATGCATCATTAAACCTATGGTTATGTTAGAGGTTCTTGGGGTCAGATTTTGGTATCAATAGACAGGTGTGTGCAATGTGGATGTATCCATGGATATCTTGTGGACTAATGATTAGTTGATATGGGTATCAGTGTATAAGGATAGGAATTAGTGAGTGAATGTGCCAGAGTTATGTGCATAAAGATGTCCAGGTGATGGGTTAGCAGGCTCTGTTCTTTTCCTTCTGTTCCTTTTCTGTCTGTTTGATTGATTAATTGATTTCTTAGTACCGTAGCTTGTATCAGTGATTTTCTTGCTAGAATGTAATTAGTAGTATACCTGACAGAGACTGCGATACCATGGCAAAATAGACCATAATCATGCATATTTTCTCTAGATTGCATATTGTATGACTGTAGGTAGGATTTCCTTAGACTTTGATTGCTGGGGGTTTGACCGTAGTGAAGATTAATGAAGAGGTTATGACTGGACCGAGAGAGACAAGATGCCTTAAATTTTGAGGATAAACCTTAATTTAAATAAAGAGTTGAGAACTTAATATGGCAGAATTGACAATTTTGTTAAATTATTATTTTTTATGAAAATTAAGATATGATTGAATTTGCAATTAAATTTTGTGGAATTTAAGAAGAATATCATTATATTTATTTGACTGCAAGATATAAATTTTAAAACTTGTATTTTGAATATTGTATTTGCAGACTTCGTAAGTATTACATTTGAGTATTATGTGAAAAAAGAATCGAGGAATAAGATCACTAATGGATTAGAGTTTGAATTCAAATTTTTGGGATGAGATTTTAAATTTTATAAATATGCATTGATTGGATTTAAATTAGAGGATTGGAAATTAAATTATTTTTTGAGTATTTAGTTATTAACTTAAAATTTTGGAGGAGATTGTGATAAGAATGGAATTTGATTTTTAAGTTTGAAGATTTTCAGAAATATGATATTTATAGAATTTTAAAAATTTTGTGAAATAACAATATGGATTTACTTCATGATTATATGGTTTGATGAATTTAAATTTTGATAGTAAAAAATAATAATAATAATAAATACAACTATTGAGGATCTTAAATTTCGAGAACAAAATTTTTCTAAGGAGGGTAGACTTGTCACTACCACATCCTAAAATAGGGATATTTTTGTCATTTTATTTATTATAAGTATTGTGTGTATTTATTTTAAATAATTGCATGATATGCGTATAGATATATATTATATATAGTGTTCATTAATGCATGGGTTAGTGGACTGGACCTAGAAGCCCACTAGATGAACCCCTGACCAAATTATAGGATTATGGATTTTAATTAGTACATTTTTGGGGTTTAATATTGAGGATTATAATTTATTATTATTATTTTATTTAATTATTGTACCTTACCGTTGCTTCGATAATTGGAGCGCTACACTAGCTTTTGTCTTCCAACATATTTCACACCCTTGTCCTAGACGTGCTAGTCTTCCATTCTGCCCTCGTGTAACTCATAAATATGCTCTCTTGTTCTTCATTTTAGTCGCACAATATTCATCGCAGAAGTTATTTTTAAATTCCAAATAAATCCAACTTTGCATCCTTGTGCGTTCCAATCGAAATTGGAGACACAATCTTGACCCATTTTGTGCAACCCAAATTATGACAATATTCTATTCTGAGTCTTCTACGTCCATGACACTTGTGTTCTACCTAATATTTAACCTTATGTACTTCCAATTAATTTTAGAACACCATTTATATTAATTTTAATTAAATTAGTGTAAGGACCCAACTTAACCCAAAACTAGACCCAAGCCAAGCCAAGCCCCCATTCACACCCTCATCACACCCTCAAGACTCATACTAAACGCCACACACCCTTTTTAACCATTATATCACACCAAACATGGTAAACCTCATCCAATCCCAATTCTACTTTTTGTGCAATTTTTTAATTCTTGGGGGCTTTTATGCAAAAGTGCAATGAGGTGTCACCATCCAATTGGCCAAAGCCAATGAAGAAACAACCTCCTCCCTCTTTGACCGGTCCAACTCTCTCCCTCTCTTCCCTTTTTTATTTGTACACTTTCCTTCATGATTAATCTTGGCCCTTCATTCAAAATGGAGCATCATCCTTACCACACACACTCTCCTATATAATCCCCCATCCTTACCCCTTTCCCAATGAGCCAACCCCATCCCAAGGAACACATAGTCGGCCCTAATCCCTAGGCTAACATCACCATCTTCTCTCTCCTATAGGCAAACTCTACCTCCCTATTATTTTACATCATCACCATCACCCCTTCAAACCAAACCTCAACCGAAACCCTAGCCTTCCTTCATCTCCCTCCCCTCCGGCCACCATCCCACCGAAAAGAGTCATCCCTCCACCGAAGCCCAACAACACTGCCACCATTAACACCATCCATAGACAATCGCGCTGAGCATATCGTTCACGCAGCATCACGAGCAGAGCCGAGTTTTTCAGCCGGAGTCCAGAAACCCCGACCGTGTGCCACTCCAAGGGACTAGCAGCTTCTGAAATCCGTGTCGGTGAGTACGCCATCGCGCAACCATCCTCGATAAGTCGTCATAGCCATCGGCCTTGCCGTGCCCATGCACGAGGCATACCAACGACCACCCCTTCCGCTGTGCAGTCAGCACCGTACCACCGGTTCCGAGCCTTGGTACAGTCTCCTCGAGTCCCTCAAGGCAGAACTCCGCGGTCAGCTCTGGCCATCCACGGATCGTCATCACCACCACCTCATCATCACCATCACCATCGACTCATCCATCCAGTCCCGACTTTCCTTCACCACAGTAGCCCTCGTCGGATCCCGGCAATCCTCGAGTCGTCTCCACCATCACCACCATCTCGTTATCGCAGCACCACCACAGCCTCCACCATCTATACCTCGATCACACCACCGCGACATCCCCATCACCACCACCATTCACAGCGATCTCCGGCTATTCCGTTCTCCTTCACCTCTCCCTCGACTCCCCCATCATCATCAATATCATCGTCATCATCATCATCTACACCACTGTCACCATTAACAACCATCTTCCTCATCATCATCACCGAGAAATGCCTTCACGATCCCGTCGACCTCGTGCACAGTCGAATCACCTTCGCCGGAGACGACCCACAGCAGCGTCACCCCCTCGTTCATGTGCATGCACAGGTTCGACCTTGCCTTCCTTTCATGTTGTGTATATGTGCATGTGTGAATAGTATTAGGGATTAGCATATTGCTTCATGATAAGTTTTGGTTAATAGGATTGCAAGACACTGTGTTGGAAAACCTAATTACTAGTATATGTGTATGTGCATGTATATAGGTATAATAATTTGGTTTAAGGTATATTACTTCATAGGGAATTGTTTATTTAGTGTTAGTTGTGGGTATCCCGTATTTATGTATTTGCATGACCCTAGGTGTTAGTGAACTCACTGCCTTGTGTACCCTTACCTACTAGCTAGACCATGTGTTAGTGCTACACGAGATTTGGAGAATTGGATATTGTGTTAGTGATTGACTATCTTGTTATGCACAGTAATATATATAGGACCATTGGATCATTCTGTGAGACTTCAGGAGCATGATATTGGTATCGCCCGCTCAGGACCCCAGACGAGTACATTCTCTGATAATTTCTGTTATTTGATAATTTTTATAATTCAAGTATTTAGAAATGTTACATCTGATTCTAACACTGTGCTACACGGACTAGTATATAGATTGGATCTGCAGTCATGAGATATTACATTGGCTATCGTATTGACATTGTACACGATATTGATATTAGACATCATATATCATATATTAGACATTGATCGTGTATCGTAACGCGTCATGGTTGGATCTACTGTACTAGTTGGGGGCAGAGAAATATTAGTAGATAATGTGATCATACCCAACTCTACATGCATCATAGCTCACCCCAAATATCACGTCAGGTGCAGCCTGACCATTACATGTCTCATAGCCTGTTATATATGATTGTTTGATAATAAACGAAAGAAATTGAAACTAGGTTTATACGAAACCCTTTTTTTGTTTACAAACAAGAAAAAGAAGTACAATTAATCCTATACGAGGATGTTAAGTACAAAAATTTGATTATGGGAAAATATTGCTATAGGAGTCTGATCTGCGGTCGATCACTTTGTCCCTTAGACCACACGATGACAAAGAAGTGCTGTAGAAGAAGGAAAAGAAGCTTCAAAGACTGCAGGAAAGGTTGAAATCTCGTTGCCAAAGCTCTCTATCTGTGCTTTCTTGACCTTGACCTCTGTCTGTGACTCCTGAATTCTTTCTACCTTGGATCCGACCTCTGTTATTTTCTGCCCCTCCACTCTTGTGGCCGGAAGTCTCTATTTATAGAGTTTGGTTACAGTAACTGACCAGTCGGTGTAGAAACCGAACAGTGGAGAGAGCTGCACCTTTTATGCGACGGTTAAAATAACTGCTACCCAAGTATGAATGATCTCCTGAATTGGCATGTGATGCGTGTCCCATTATGAGGTAATGCGTATAATCGCTCATCGAAGATCACGGCATGCAAGCCACGTAGGTAACTGCCCCTGGCGTAGAGAAGGTTGGCATAAAGGCCAAATAATTGTCTCATAGGCGTAAAAGCCAGATAGTTGTCTTGTTGGCGTAAAAGCCAAGTAGCTGTCTTGTTGGCGTAAAAGCCGAATAGTTGTCTTATTTGGCGTAGAAGCCAAATAGTTGTCTAGTTGGCGTAGAAGCCAAATAGCTGTTTTGTTGGCGTAGAAGCCAAATAGGTGTCTTGTTGGCGTAGAAGCCAAATAGCTGTCTTGTTGGCGTATAAGCCAAATAGCTGTCTTATTGGCATAAAAGCCGAGTTTTGCGTAAAACTTGATGCTGCATAGGTAATAGATAACCAGCATAAACTAGCCAATTATCCTTGCTGACCGAGGTCTTAAGCGTATTCAGGGCCAAATAGCCTTATTGCGTACCTTACAAATATAGCCTGAATTGGCGTATTTCTAGGAGATAGCATACGGCATACTCCTATAGTTGAAAATAGCCTGGTTGGCGTATTTCAAGGAGATAGCGTACGGCGTGCTCCTATAGTTGAAAATAGCCTGGTTGGCGTAATATGCAGGGATAGTGACGTGAGCATATTAGCCCTAATTTTAGCTCTCCCAGTCATTAAAAGTAGAACCAAATCTTGTGCATTAAATGCAGAGATCTGTCCCCATCTCGCGCATTAACTGCAGAGACGTGCCTCGAGTTCTGTACGAAGAACTGCTTTTGACGTGGCGGTTGGTTTCGTCTCATCCTGAGCGTAAAGCTCATCTCTGCCTGTGTAGAATAGGCAGCGTATTCCTTGAATGCGTAAACGACGTCTTATATCAAGGGTTATGTCACTAGACGACAGTTTGGAGTTCTGTGCAGAGTCATTATTACAGCCGTCCTCTCGATCATCGTGCAGTACTCTTTGTCAAGAGTCAGGTTTACTGCTTTAACTAACAGGTTCATTCAAGGAATACGAAGAGTTCCTTGTATAACATCCCGCTGCATTAAAAGCAGACAGATTTTACGCCGAAGTGGCGATGTAGCAACATTTTTACGTCAAAACAGTCTGGAAGGACTGCTTTACGCGGGTTGTTCTGGAGCTCTGTTTTACGCGGACCAGTTTTGAAGCTCTGTTGTACGCCAATGGCTCTGAAGTCATATTTTATGCCACCCAGTGCTGGAGCTCTATTTTACGCGGGCTTCATGTATATTTGGGGATTTTACCCGTATAACTCCCCCAGCGTATTTTTTATGCTTCTACAAGTCCCCCTTCAAAGTTTTCAAATTCCTCGTAATTTGAAACACTTTGAATGAAGCATAAAACGGTCAAATTTGACTCGTTCTACGAGGCTGATTTCTCGATAAATTTTTAGGAATTTGTTGGGATTTCTTGTGTTCTCTTCTGCCTATATAAAGGCAAGTGAGTGAACCTGTCATTCCACACATCCTTCACCAAAAGAGATGGTTGCCGAGATCCATTGGGCTGGCCTGAGAAAGAAGAAGATCATGCTCTTCCAGCCTGTAAGGAGCCATAAAAAGAAGCATCTTCGAGCAAATATCCTCTCCAACGATGGATCATGGAAGGATATCATAGCTTTCTTTGCTCGGGATAATCAGCAATTTTATATGGCTATTCGTCCAGGAGAGAGGAAGGGTCTCATTTAGCCACACAACTTGCAAGCTGTATTCTCTCCCATTATGGCGCTGGACGAGGGTAGGCAGTTTGGCCCTATCTTCCAGTATTGTGTTGGGTCTGAACCCCTAACATAATTTCTAGGACATGCCTGTCATGGCGTATGGAGGGTGGGCTTGCATAATTGATACATGCCCAGTTCTGTATCCTCCCGTCATTAATCATTTTCTTGTTAATCGGCCGCGGAAGCCGATTAACTGCTGTAGAAGATGAAAAAAAGATTTACACCAATATGAGAACCTGGCACAGCAGATTCTTGGTGTGATCTTAAATGAAAATGAGAAACCCTTTGTAGAAAAAAGATTTCCATCATATGTAATCATGAAGATTAAAAACCCTTTGTAAACTGGATTTCCATCATATGTAATCATGATTAATAGACTTGTATTCTTTTACGCAAGTTGATTTGCCATATTTGATGTGAGGAAGTCTGAATAATTTTATGCTGACTCTGATAAACGATTATCTGATCACGTCCCGTCTTTTACGCATAATGGAAGATGCGTAGAAAGCTCCTTAGCATTAAGTTATTTTTGAAGATCCAAACTGTCATGCTGTTTTGGACGAGGAGTCGCGTAGAATTTCTAAACTGTCACTTCTTAGATACAAAGAATTCTTGTTCAGACCATCATCTTCAATGCTAACCTCTATGTGTTTCAAGCACTTGGAATATTTTGTAGCCAAAAAGGAGCATTTTCTGCGTAAACACTTAGGATTGGCCTTCTCGAAAAAGTCATAGACCAAAGCATCTGTTAGATTCTGGACTTAAAATCATAGATCTGTAGCTTCTGTGCGTAAAACCGTAGATTTATAGCTTATGAGCGTAAAAGCTGCTGAGCGTAAAACCGTAGATTTATAGCCTCTGAGCGTAAAAAGCTTCTGAGTGTAAAACCATAGATTTATAGGCTCTGAGCGTAAAACCGTAGATTTGTAGCCTCTGAGCGTAAAAACTTCTGAGCATAAAATCGTAGATTTATAGTCTCTGAGCGTAAAATTCGGATCCGTTACGCAGTATGACTATCCGTCTTCTTTTTTCAAATGATGGGCTGACGTGGTCCCAAATCATAACCGAATATTAAATATCGGATTTGGTTAGGGATTCGAAGCATTATCTGAACTCTATAAATAGCCCAAGGTCTTGAAAGAGAAACTATTTATCTGTCTTCGCAAAACCCTTGCTTTCCAGAAAAACTTTCTTCTTCGTCTCTTTCCTGAGAACTCAGATTCGCCATGGCACCCAAACAAGCTTCCACTGCTAAGGAAAAGAAGGTCGCTTCCTCATCTCGCCCTACTGCTCAAACACGAGCCACTCCCATTAGGCTGAGCGAATCCCGATCTGAACGTAGTGCTCCACCGTCGAGCTGTGCTCCGGACATTACAGGTAAAGACTTCGAGAGAAAAAACCCTTCGCACACATTGTGCGTGTATGTGCAAGGTCATCTACTGTGCTAAGGACCTTTTCGAGGAAGATGATGCACAGAGATGTTTTATTATTACGCCCACATTCCTAATGTGTCAGCATAAAAACTCCAAATTTTTATAGTCTGGCATAAAAACTCAGACTGTCGAGATTTGGCGTATACTACAAACTTTGAGTTTTACGCACTGGATATAAATTTTGGCATAAAAACTCAAATTTTGTCAATCTGGCATAAAAGCTCAGACTGTTAGATACTGGCAACCTTGATTTTTATGCAATAGAAAATAGATTCCAGCGTAAGACTCAAGTTTTTGCAGTCTGGCGTAAAAGCTCAGACTGTTAGTTTTGGCGTATTCTGCAAGAGTGTAGTGTCTAGCGTAAAACTGAATTATTTTCTTGCATTTTGTAGTGGACTTGCAGATCTCTCCTTTGGCTGAAGTTATGGGCTCTGCTGCCGGGATGCTGAACTCAAACTATCTGGAGGATTTGTCCCATGTGACATTCCCCATCCCTGGCGCCAATTATCCTGAAGAAAGGAGAACCCTGATCTCGTCCCAAGGAGAACGCATACTGCTGAGTATGATCAGTGGGGAGCCCCTGACATATATAGACGGGACGGAGTATAAGAAACCAGGTTTCTTGTTTGGGGATGTTATCGACAAACCGTCCCAGACTAAACCCAAGAAGGAGGATTGGGTGTTTACTGCTGAGGGCACGGTCATGTATCTGCCCAGGATGCCCAGAGACTACCCTATCTCTGCGTTCTTCCATGCCACACATCCTAGGAAGATAATATGGACCCTGACTCCCGATCTTCATGGCCGCCCCGGGAAGATCTTGTACAATAAGGGATTGAACCGATGAGCTTTTATGAGCAGACCTTCAGGCTCTGTGATGCCTTTTAGGGGATTACTGTCGGGTAGCATTCGGAGTGAGGATACGTCGCTGAACCAGCCGGTCTAAATATTGACCTACTGCAATGATTTTATGGGGCAGGGAGGAGTGTACCTTAAGGTCAACCCTCGAACCAGTGGATGGCTTAGCCCCAGGAATCTTCGATGGGCCAGTTTAACTGCCTGGACCCTGAACCACTTCCAGACGAGCTGGAAAGTATTGGCTTGTTCGCGGCTATGAGCGCCACAAGTGTTTGGCTACCTGTCAACCCTAACTTGTTCTTAGCCTTGATGGAGCGATACAATTCGCTTACCGGTACTTTTGCCACTCCGTTAGGTGAGTTGGGCTTGGCCCTGCATGAGATGGCGGAGATCTCCAAGCTACCAATGGGAGACACTCCTTATGAGGAGTACGTTCCCACAAACAGGGAGCTGAGGGATACAAACCCTCGGGCGGTGGCAGTGTACCAGGAGTTGATCTGGATCTTGCCTGCACCACTTTCTACAAAGAGCCCTCTGATTTGGCTCACATCAATAAGTTGTTAGCCTACCTCTTCTTCCATCATGCCAGAAACGCTAAGCCGGACAAGGTTGTAGATAGCAGAGATAAGCCCCTGAACCTCCTGAGCATGCTCAGTGCCAACACGGTTGATGACCTTATTGAAGATGCAGGGGCTCCAGATTATACTCTTGATGAGGAGATAGGGGGTTATCCTGCAGGAACAAAAGCCTTCAGTTATATGAGGCATTATCGCAAGCCTTTGTCAAGGGAAGCTCAACTGGTTGGCTTCCTCTCTGTCTGGCTACGCCGATGGGTAGTGCCTGGCATCGCGTCTGCGGATCGCATACATCGCAACACCTTATGGCCCGCAGTGCGTTTGGTGTTCGAAGCAAGATTGGGCCTGCTCCCTGCCATGATTTGTAGGATACAAGCTGGCCTGAGGGCCATTACTGATGGGCTGCTAGCTGATGATACGTAGCGTGAAGGATTTCCCGAGTGGAATTACCATTCCTATACCTGATGGGATGGTTAATTCTTCACAACACCAGGGTGATGTCTTCCGGTCCTGCCAGCGGTTCTGGAAATAACTTCTTATTGAACTACAAGAATTCCCTTTAGAACGTGGCGAGCGTCATAGATTGCCGGCGAGCATTAAATTTTGCCGACGGCTGGAAGCTCTTCTGTATCGTCTCCCCTGTACATATCAATCAACAGGGGACGAAACTTAAGGATGAGGGCTATGGGAGGACCATTCTTTCTCCTGAAGCCTTCTACTGGTTGGTCTGTATTAGACCTTCCCATTTGCTGTACAGAAGTGAGGACCACTACTATCTGGAGACTTATTTGCCCAGTCGGTTCGCCAGGCAATTTGGGTATGACCAGTTGCATGTGGGGAATCCCATTACCAGTTTCAAGTCCAAAGATGGACTTATTGATGGAGCCAGAAGATGACGGTACTTTATCACGGGCTGTACTGGTATAACTTTTGTTGTGCCCGCGACTTCTCTCTTCATGGAGTTGCACATTCTGTACTCGTACGCGCAGTTCTATGCGTCCATCAATACCTTCCATTGCGATTTTGATGTGCATGGAAGTTTTTGGATGCCCTCCCATAGGTCCACTGCGAGGGAGGAGATTTCGTCTGTTTCCTCGGATGAAGATGAAGACACCACCGGGGCAGACGAGTTCTTGTTGATAATACCGAGAGGCGTAATAGCTCCGCCAGCAGAGCCTCTCGTTATCCCCCAGAAACAGAAGGCTTCCACTCTGAAAGAGCCTTCCCCCCGCAAGAAGAAGACTGCCCGAGGTCCGAAAAGGGATTCCACCAGGGGGCTTCTAGGAGCGAGCTTGTCGTTTCCCCTGTTGGGGATGATTCTTTGATTAGAGGTCCTTCGCCTTTTAGAGAGGGAACCTCCATTGTTCCAGTTGACAGTACCGAAGATTCTTTGCTCGAGACTGCTACCGCTACTACCGCTACTGGTAGTGTTTCGAGGTCGCCTTCGAGGCCGAGCCTATTAAGAATATCTTTATCCAGACAAATAATGGGAATAACCCCTCCTTCGTCTGTAAATATTTCTAGCGAGATTCCACCCGATGAACCTCGAGTGGATCTGGGTGAAGACTGGGAAGACTACCCACCAGTGTCAGTTGGTGCACCCTCTTCTCCAGGTATGACAGCTTGTCTAGCATCATTAAGAGATGATTTAGCTATTCAGGCTGCAGACACAACATACATGCCATCGGCCATGGGTAAATGTTGTCTTCACATTTTCTTTATGAAAATTAACATCAAATTGATATTAACTTTCTCTTGTCTTCTTTTCAGGTGAAGACATCTCTGGGGAGGGCGGAGTTGACGCAACTTCTGATTTTGTTGCGGACCCATTTAATGAAACGATGGTGATCGACGTTGAAGAAGAGTGTTTTGAAACTGCCGATCTATCATCCGCCACATTCTCAGATGTCATCCCGCCAGTGGGAGTTCCAATAACATCAGAGAAAGATGAACCCACAATCTCATCCGTGCCTCTTTCGTCAAGTATACTAGCAACTGTAACTGTTGTTGGTGTCTCTTCTTTTATCGTGCCCTCTGTTGGAGAAACGACTATGGCGACATCCTCTGCAGTCATTTATGGAGGAAGATTTACTGATATTGCTGCCACTTCTGGCGTTCATTCGAGTTTTGCTATGCTAGTGGATCAATACACTAGCATATTTTATCTCACTTTGAAGGAGTTAATATCGCTGGTGCTGGAGAAGAACTTAGGTTTCGATGCTCTGAAGATGTCCTCCAATCTCCTTATCGTGCAGATTAGAAATTTCAATGATAATGACAGAGCTGATGCGCAAGAGCAAATAGTTAATGGTTTGGAATAACCCATTAACGAGTATTTACAACTATCTCGGGGCAGCATCGACGATCTAGTTCAAGCTAAGTATGACTCCTTAACTGCAGAGCTTGCTGAGCAAATGGAAACTCTGAACAAATCCATCCAGGAACAGCAGCAGGAGATGGATAAAGAGAGGGTTGTCTTGGTGGATTTTATTCCTCAGCTAACTAAGTACCAGGCCAAATATGAGGGAGATGAAGCGAGGGTTCAGGATTTGGAAGCTGAACTCGCTTAGGCCAGGGAGAGACTTCCCAAGACATCGGCAGCTCGTGATGTATTTAAGGGCCAGGTGGAGATAGCTCAGCAGAACTAGACGCGTGCGGGTGTCAACCATGCCAGTTTTGTTGATGCTCGGTCCAAACTATCTCACTTGAATGACGATGAGGCAAGGCTGGAACAGGCTCGCAACCATATTTTGAACTCCAAAAATGATAGGATGGCTGCTTTGGTACGACAGATTAGGGATTTAACTGCTCCTCCCCAATAATGTACCTTTTTGTTTCTCCTATAATTTCTCAGAGATAATAAAGACATATTTTCTGACTTTGTGGAACCATCACTTTAGAATATAATAGTCTAAGATAAAAGTGATATCAGAGGTATCATTAATATGACATACTTTCGTTAAGGTTTTGCTGAATGTAAATCTATTCAGAGGTAATATGAACCTGATAGAATATAATCCAACTAAATTTGTATACTAAACACTATCAGAGGTAATATGAATATGATAGGTTTACAAATTTGTTAATCATATCCATTAAGAGGTCATATGAATCTGATATAATATGATCCAGCTAACCTTTGTGCATAGTATCGTCAGAATAAGATCTTCATCATACTCCGTTAAGCAAAGGAGATCAAGTATAGTACTTCTTCAGGAATTTGCAGTTGATAGTAGCCTTTATTAAATTTTTTATTAGACTTGGCTAATCTGTAAGTACCATTTGCAATCATATAAGGACCCTCCATTTCTTTATGATTGTTTGTGCGAACTTTGGTTTGTTGAGGATATCCCACTGGGGGATTTTTGGTGGACCTATTACTTCTTGTGCATGAGAGTGCAAGTAATAGATTTGAGACAAGTCCTGACGGATGCTTGTAAAATATGACTCTGTGGGGATGAAGATAGTTCAGAGGTAATATGGACGTGAACTGTTTGTTTCCATTGTGGGCATTCCACAGAGGAAATTTTTTGTGGACCTATTACTTCTTGTGCACTAAAGTGCAAGTAATAAGTTTAGGACAAGCCCTGCCATAGGTAATATGGACGTGGCAGTTTTTGTGGACTTAACACCACTGGTGTACTTAGAGTTAAGTACGGGTGTTAAGTTAAGATGACAACCGATATCAGAGGTGATATGGACAAGATAATTGATAGCCAAAAACTCGGAAGGTTTGTTTAGAGGTAATATGAACATGACAAACTCAGCCTGAGGAAAATATTACGACAGCAGTTCAGAGGTAATATGGACGTGAACTAGTGTCTGAAAAACTCTTTTGAAAGAGTGATTCATTGAGTGTGGTCTTTCCAAACATGAAGATATACCCAGGATCGCTCCTCTGGGGAGATTGATAGGATGATAACTCAAAGGTAATATGAACATGGCTAGCGTCAAACTGACTGGTTAAAATAGTCATTTTACGAATGTGCGAGTAAACTTAAGTATTGCTCCACTGGGGGGAATTTTGAGGATCCATCCTCCATTGCGTACCCAGGATTCCTGGATACGGATGATGGGTCTTTACAAGAATTTGTAACGAAGGAGAAAATGTTGCACATAGGCACTTGCTGGGAATAAAAAATCAAGAGTCAATTTGTGCATCCGGGTTATGGACTTATTACCCATGGCGTACCTCAAGTACAGATAATAAGCTGAAACGACTAGCACTATCAGGGGTTATGCGAACGTGATAGTAGAAAGTCAAAAAGAAAAACTTCACCCAGAGGTAATGTGGACATGAAAAGTTCTAAAAATATCTTACTCAGAGGTAATGAGGACGTGGTAAGATATGACTTAGTGGAGATGAGCATTTTTTGGGTGAAAGATTTACTCTGTTGGAGAAAGTGGAAAGACGTAGTTCAAAGGTAGTATGGACGTGAACTGATCTATAGCCACAAACTGGGAGGTTTGTTCAGAGGTCATTTGGACATGACAATTTCAGCTGGGGAAACAAATGTTTGGACAATAGTTCAGAGGTAATATGGACTTGAACCCATGTCCAAAAAATTCACTGTGGAGTGATTTTGCTGAGTGGGGATAGACCTGAAGAATTCGCTAGAGAAACTTTAGGGACTCATCATCCGATACTTCTTGAGGGAGCAAATTATTACGTTAAAGTGAAATCAATTTGCAGTGATCATCCCCTTGTTTATAGATGCAAAGTGATGACTTTGGCGTTGATCAACTCCTGGATTATCTTTTTTAGTACATAGCATGCCATTGTGGGGTGATGAATGTACCGATGAAAGAGACAATAATCTGGGTCATCGACTTTGCCAGCCCTTTCAGGATATCTGATGTTGGGTAGTCGAAGCTTGTTTTCCTTCATCAATATATTGAAGATTTTATTGATGTCATCTTCATTGAAGGAGAAAGTCCCATTTGGCATTCGGGCTCCCGATGCCTGAGTTTTACGATCTTCCGGGAAGATGGTCATCGTTGCACCATTTTTAGGCTCAGAGGGAATTCTACCCCCAGCTTTGGATGCTATTTTGTTTTGTCGAGGGAGACTACTCCCAGACATGTCGAGGGAGACTACTCCCAGAAGGACCTGCCTCTGGTATTACAGGATCAGACTCTGGCGGTTTGGAGTTTGCATGAGATGCAGTATACCCCAACCCAAAACGAGTTTGTTGACAGTAAGGATTACCATACAATGGTGTTCGTCTGCCTTTTCCATAGTTGATGCCTTGTTTCAACTTCAAATCATAACCCATGCTTTGTATATTCTTTAAAGCCTGTGGGCTATATCTGTGGATTTGGATTTTCCCAACATCTGACTCGCGTGATTCTTCTTGTACAATTGGTTTATTCTGCATTCGACCGAAGATTATTTGATGCTGATCGTCGCGAGTTGGTGGAACAATAAAGATAGAATCTTCATGTGGCCCATATGTCATGACGATATTAGATGTTGATACATCTTCCCACATGATCTCTCCATGCTTGGAAGTTAGGGGCGCTAAATCTTGATTTTGACCCCTGTCTTTGCATTTCTGGATCAAAAAATCACGCAAATCAGCGATATTAGTAGAAGAAGAAGAAGAAGAAGAAGAAGAAGAAGAAGAAGGCTTATTCTGCCTTTTTACATCAGTGGACCTGTGGAGATTAGGAACCAGAACACTTTCTCTGCCATATAAATAGAGCAGTTCAGCCATGTGAGTAACACATGATCCATGAGGAGCATATTTTTCCATGAAATAGGTCATCTTTACCCGGATGGACTTACCCTGGCGTAATCTGGAGTTTCGTACGGGTTGACGTAAAATGGAGAGAGCCCTCAAATGGCCTCCAACATCATGCGTATTCTGAAGAGCGGGCAACTTCTTCTTTTGGTGGCGTACAACTCTAGCAGTCGAGAGATTCGCCACTCGTTTTCCCTTGATGTGATCCAAGGGTCCACCTGCCTCCTTGTAGATGGGAGATGCATATTTATGCGCTGGGTGCGTTTAAATTTTCTGCACGGGCCCTGAGGCCTTGTCAGAAATTTTGTCTGCCACGTCATAGACGGGAGACAGATTTTTACGCGCGGGGCACGTTTGAAATTTCAGAATTGGCACTGAGGCCTTGTCAGAAATTTTGTCTGCCACGTCACAGACGGGAGACGAAGTTTTACGCACGAGGCGCGTTTGGAATTTCTGAATTGGCGTTGAGGCCTTGTCAGAAATTTTGTCTGCCACGTCACAGACGGAAGACAAATTTTTACGCACGAGGCATAAAGGTCATGATGTCACAACCTTGTTGATCAGAGAGAGAGAGAGTCCGCAGGAATGGTAGAGGATGTCCGGGGCATCCATACTTTACACAATTTCCTGTTGTCATGGACAGAGAGGGAAAGAGAGCTACCCCCTGCTCGAAGCATGTCTTCGTAAGCCGATTGGTCGAATTGGACGACTAGAGTCTTCTTCGTTGATCCTACGGATACAATATCGTGTTGAGCAATGGTTTTCTCGTCAGATGAGAAAAGAATCCCCAATAGATTCGCTATCTTGTGTTTGATAATAAACGAAAGAAATTGAAACTAGGTTTATACGAAACCCTTTCTTTGTTTACAAACAAGAAAAAGAAGTACAATTAATCCTATACGATGATGTTAAGTACAAAAATTTGATTCTGGGGAAATATTGCTATAGGAGTCTGATCTACGGTCGATCACTTTGTCCTTTGGACCACACGATGATGAAGAAGTGCTGTAGTAGAAGGAAAAGAAGCTTCAAAGACTGCAGGAAAGGTTGAAATCTCGTTGCCAAAGCTCTCTATCTGTGCTTTCTTGACCTTGACCTCTATCTATGACTCCTGAATTCTCTCCACCTTGGATCTGACCTCTGTTATTTTTTGCCCCTCCACTCTTGTGGCCGGAAGTCTCTATTTATAGAGTTTGGTCACAGTAACTGACCAGTCGGTATAGAAACCGAACAGCGGAGAGAGCTACACCTTTTACGCAGCGGTTAAAATAACTGCTAACCACGTATGAATGATCTCCTGAATTGGCATGTGATGTGTGTCCCATTATGAGGTAATGCGTATAATCGTTCATTAAAGATCACGGCATGCAAGCCACGTAGGTAACTGCCCCTCGCGTAGAGAAGGTTGGTATAAAGGCCAAATAACTGTCTCGTAGGCGTTAAAGCCAGATAGTTGTCTTGTTGGCGTAAAAGCCAAGTAGCTGTCTTGTTGGCGTAAAAGCCGAATAGCTGTCTTATTTGGCGTAGAAGCCAAATAGCTGTCTGGTTGGCATAGAAGCCAAATAGCTATTTTGTTGGCATAGAAGCCAAATAGCTGTCTTGTTGGCGTAGAAGCCAAATAGCTGTCTTGTTGGTGTAGAATCCAAATAGTTGTCTTATTGGCGTAAAAGCCAAGTTCTGCATAAAACTTGATGCTGCATAGGTAATAGGTAACCAGCATAAACTAGCCAATTATCCTTGCTGACCGAGGTCTTGAGCGTATTCAGGGCCAAATAGCCTTATTGCGTACCTTGCAAATATAGCCTGAATTGGCATATTTCGAGGAGATAGCATATGGCGTACTCCTATAGTTGAAAATAGCCTGGTTGGCGTATTTCAAGGAGATAGCGTACGGCGTGCTCCTATAGTTGAAAATAGCCTGGTTGGCGTAATATACAAGGATAGTGACGTGAGCATATTAGCCCTAATTTTAGCTGTCCCAGTCATTAAAAGTAGAACCAAATCTTGTGCATTAAATGCAGAGATCTGTCCCCATCTCGCGCATTAACTGCAGAGACGTGCCTCGAGTTCTGTACGAAGAACAGCTTTTGACGTGGCGGTTGGTTTCGTCTCATCCTGAGCGTAAAGCTCATCTCTGCCTATGTAGAATAGGCAGCGTATTCCTTGAATGCGTAAATGATGTCTTATATCAAGGGTTATGTCACTAGATGACAGTCTGGAGTTCTGTACAGAGTCATCATTACAGTCGTTCTCTCGATCGTCGTGCAGTACTCTTTGTCAGGAGTCAGGTTCACTGCTTCAACTGACAGGTTCATTCGAGAAATATGAAGAGTTTCTTGTATAACATCCCGCTGCATTAAAAGCAGACAGGTTTTACGCCGAAGTGGCGATGTAGCAACATTTTTATGCCAAAACAGTCTGGAAGGACTGTTTTACACGGGTTGTTCTGGAGCTCTGTTTTACGCGGACCAGCGTTGAAGCTCTGCTGTACGCCAATGGCTCTGAAGTCATATTTTATGCCACCCAGTGCTGGAGCTCTGTTTTACGCGGGCTCTATGTATATTTGGGGATTTTATGCGTATAACTCCCCCAACATATTTTTCATGCTTCTACAATGATTAGCCTGACCATTACTCGCATCATAGCTAACCAGATGGTTAGCCTGACCTTACATGAATCATAGCTAATCATATAACAAGCCTGATCTTGTCCCAAGTCAATCACATGATAGACTAATATTTCAAACACTTAGAATAGTTACAGTTTTCTATTTTAGTTCATATACCACATTACCCTGTATATGATATTGTAGTTCTTCCTTTTTCATTTCATATATGCACTAACTATGCCATAATGTCTATTGTCTGTTCTCTTTACTATTTGCCACTGCATCTATTTATTATTTTCTTTCAGTATATAGCATCATCTATTTATTATTTTATAGTCCTTATAAATTAACTGGAACTGTTATTGGGTTGTACTTCGCTCCATCCTGACTGGAAATATTTTTCCAGACTGTGGCTTAGAAGACTATTTCCGATATATTATGGATCACAGGGAGAGTAGCTGCAGCCTTGGACCTTGTAGTTCAGGTATAATTTTTGGGAGGTCTAGCCGGGATCACTAGTTATTCAGTTATTTTTGTTTAGCAGATTATGGTACCGGACTTGTTTCCGTCATACTTGGATATTTGGATGTTATTGTTTGCAGGTTAGACTATTTTTGTTGTTTAGACTTGTATTATATTTCGTTTATGTTCTCCGATATCTTATTGTGCTTTAGTTCTGTGATTGAGTATTTTTAGATTATATTCTGATATCTGTGTCTCCTTATGGAGTTGGATATTCATGTGAGATTGATTAGATAGTATTGTGACCTAGACAACGTTCTACAGCCGATGCTACGGCATAGGCTGGATGTACCCGCATACTCGTGCCCCTATATCGGGTGCAGGTCATGACACAGTCTGCTACGTTAAATGCTAAGAGAGGTAAGATCGTTTGTGCGCCAACTTTTATAACACTAAGAAAGTGCACCATAGTAAGAAAGTGCACCATCTTCCGAAAGTGCGCCAAAGTATTGAGCACTAAGAAAGTGTGCGTCTTTCTTCTGAAACAAGTAGAAAGTGCGCCAAACAGATAGAAAGTGCGCCATTCTTCCACTGTTGAATTTATTTATAAAAACTGTTCCATCTTCATGAGGTGCACTTTTTATGCTTCTACAAGACCCCTTTCAAAGTTTTTGAATTCATTCAAATGAATTCAAAATACTTTGAATTAGAAGAATAAAAGTTGTTGAGATATTTGTGCACGCACTCTGGACAGAATCCTAACATATTTGCTGACATGGCTGACATACATGTATCTTTGACTTGCTTTTTGGTTTTGATGCGGTCTTTGAGGAGACACAGACGACTTTTTAGGAATAGTTTTTCGAGAACTATGCTAAATTTGGCATATTTTTCTCCTATAAATAGGAGCAAAACTTTACCAACATTCCCAAACTTATCGATTTCTTACTATGAGACTTGAGCATGGCTACCGTTAAGTGTGAGCCTAAAAAGATGACCGTAACAGTATGGCTATATTAGTTTTGCTGTCTGCCGAGAAGACGAAAGAGGAGACGCTTCTCAATGATGGGTGAGAGAATCGTCTGGAGATCGTTGCCGCTGAGCTCTTTGTGTGATGGAGCTTGGAAGGATATCATAGGCTTTGTCGTTCATGTTTAACTAATGAATTACCCAGAAGACTGTTCGTTGTCTTCAAACCCAACTCATTGGAATTACTCTCTTAATATGGTCTATGTGTTGATTACAGGGTTGGGATTGGAATCCCAAACGAGATTTTTAGCGGTGGCGCTGGATGGCGAGAGCGGAACAGCTTTCGTTTGACTCTCCATGTCTTCCATCGAGTCCGGACAGAAAAGGGTATATGCTAATTTAAATGGGCCTAGTCCTATGTAGCGTCCTCGCTTGTCAACAACACATATTTCTTTTTCCTGTACTGTGGTCTGCACTGAGGAGCTCATTTCTTTTATGCCTTAATTCATCTGCATCGGGAGCAGACGGGACACAGATATGAGGATGGCTATATGATAGATCTATATCATATAAAAATTTGAATATAATAGATTTTTATATGTATAATCATGATTTCTAGAATGAATATATAGATGTAATAGATATCCATCATATGTAATCATGATTAAGCATTAATAAAATTTTAGCTTTGACTTTATTGTGTGGTATGTGTGTTGCTGACTGAAGACTTTGGTTTTCTTTGTTTTTGGGAGGACGTACATCAGAAAAAGCTGAATATGTTGCCTTTTCCCTGTTATCCTACTTATATGCGCACAAATATGTACTTAGAGAAAACTATATTTTGCGCGCATTGTGCGGCTTGTCATATGCATTTTTGTAACCATTTCTACAAATTGTCTGGTCATACGCACTACACAATGTTTTCTGTAAATCATATAAATGCGCATATGGGAACCCTCAAACGAACATACAAAACAGTTTTGTATTCTGCTCTTCGTTTGGGGAATAAACCGTTGCACCCTTTATGATTCATGTATGGGGATCTGAACCATTTGTTCCTTCATGAATAGTAGAGTTCTGAATCGTCATCCTTTTTACCGATAAATCATACAGAGAAATTCGAACCGTCACCCCATTTCATTGAAGAGTCATGTTTGGGGATTCAAACCATCATTTCCTATCTTATAAATACTGGAGTTGCTTGTTCCATTCTCATGAAGACTTGCAAAATGATGTCTAAGGCTACTTTGAAGAGAAAAGACAAGGAATTTGATGAGATCATTGTTTCTCCTTCTGCTATCAAGTCGTCTTATGTTGAAGAAAAGAAAGAGGTGTCTACTATCCAACTGGGTAAAACAGATGTTCTCCAGGTTCTTATCGATCCTTCATTGGGTAAACCCACCCAACCTCATATTGATGCAAGTGATCCCCTTGTTTCGTCTGCTGTCATGGAGGAACGAGAAGATCAAGCCAGAATAATGGCTACTCGTCGAACAATTGTATATTCTGACGTCTGCATTCTTCACGATGTTATAATGTTTATAAATAATTTGGGTGATTCTGACTCATCTTCTCCCTAAGTATTTGTATTGTTCTTTCTCACTTTCCATAAATAAAGAAATTTTGTCTTACCTTAATGATATTTTTAAATCGAGACCAATTGAATATATCTGCTCAGAGGTATTATGGACATGGCAGAATAACTCTGTGGGAGAATTTGGTAGATTTATCACTCAAGGTATACTCATGTTGACTACAAATAAAAAATTTACAAGATGCAATACTATCAAAGGTGATATGGACGTGATAGCTCACTAGTTTACTCCACTGGGGAAGAGAAGAAAGAGTAGTTCAAGGGCGAACTATTGTCTTCTCTTTAGGGGATAATAAATAGAATATAATTCAGAGGTAATATGGACATGAATCATATTACACTTATAAAATATGTGAGATTATTCCCAACCCAACTGGGGATCAGGAATAGGATATCCTTAAAACAACTAGGCTTTAAGAATAAAATATTTTCGTTGGAGAGAATCGTTTAGATAATTTCAACGAGAGTGTTCCGTTGGATCTAAGTATTGTCCCACTGGGGAACTTTGAGGACCCATTACCGATGTCTTATTCAAGAATGGATATAGGTAATAGTTCAAAAGGTCATGTAGGCTACGAGTTATTGGGGATTAAAAAAATGTATTTGTTATACATCTCATTATCAAATCTGCTGGAGATGGAGAGGAATATGTCGTGCTTATACATAAAACTTCTTGAGAAATTTTCTGCTGATAGGCATCATTATCAAATCTTTATTAGGCTTAGCGAGCCTGTAGGCTCCGTTGGAGAATACTGTCTCCACCACATAAGGACCTTCCCACTTAGCTTGGAATTTGCCTTTGCTCTTATGGATTGTGATCATAGGTCGCGTTACTGAAAGGACCAATTCACCGACCTGAAATAATCTTTCCTGGACTTTTTGATTAAAAGCTCTGGACATGTGTGCTAGGTATAACTCAATGCACAGTTCAACGTACCGAAACTTTTTATCCAATGCTTCTAGTTCTTGCAGACGCAATCGATTTTTATTCTCTACTGTTAGATCATTAACAATAGCTATTCTAAGAGAAGGTATCTGGATTTTGAGCGAAAGAACTGTTTCACATCCGTAGACCAAAGAGAATGGTGTACAATCAGTTGGAGTTCAAACTGTTGTACGTTAAGCCCATAAACTCTCTCCGAGTTTCTCATTCCAATCACATTTATTGGATGAGACAAACTTTTTAAGGAGTTTGATTATGGTCTTGTTGAAGCCTTCCGCTATGCCATTGGCTGCTGGATTGTAGGTCGTAGATACTATATTCTGGATTTAATTCTTGTCACAGAACCGATAAAATGCTTTACTGGCGAAGAGCGGCCCATTTTTATATATTATTCTCCAGGGAACATCGAAATGATAGATAAGATAGTGTTTGATAAAGTTAATTATGTTGGGCACCTTAACTTCGATGAGTGGGACAGCTTATGCCCATTTAGAGAAGTAATCGGTTATTGCAAGTATAAATCGATTTCCTCTAGAAGAAGATGGGCTGATTGGACCAATAATATCCATTCTCCAGGCTTCAAAAGACTAAGAGGCAGCTGTGGGGTATAAGAACTCTGTTGGTTGGTGGATAAAATCAACATAAATTTGGCATGACTTGTGTTTACGAGCGTAATCTACGGTATCTGCCACCATGGTGGGCCAATAATAACCCATTCTCTTGAGGCAATATTATAATTTAGGACCTGGCTGATATGCTCCACAGATACCATCATGAGCTTCACGGAATGATTATCTTGCTTCAGGGTTGGAAAGATAATGTAGCAGCAATCCCTCATAAGAACGATGATATAATATTTTGGATGAGACATCATAGTGGAATCGGAGTAAACGTCTCTTAATAGAAGTGTCTTCTTTCGGATATTTTGGAAGAATCCTATAAGCAGCGTAGTCTATAAAAGGGTCTCTCTAATCTTTATCCATGGAAGTTAAATTTATGATGTAACTCTGTTCAATATGCAAGTTATTTTTTGTACAGAATAACTCTCGTCCTATTAGCATAATTGAGTGTTGTCTCTTTAAGGGAACGACCAATGATGCTGCTAGGCCGGCCAAAGCATCTGCTTCCATATTTTGTAACCGAGGCACATGATTGATAAAAAATTCTTTGAAAGTAAAAGTCAGTTCGATTGTCGTTCGATGATAAGGGATGAGGTCTTCATGCCACACCTCGTACTCTTTTCTGATTTGATTGACTATAAGCTTGGAATCTCCGTAGGCTTCAAGATATTTTATGTCCAATTCTTTGGCTAATTGGAGACCAATCAATAGAGCATTATATTCTGCCACATTATGGAATATGGTTCACTGAGAGAATATGTTCGATGAATGAGTAGTTTGTCAGGAGATACTAGGACTATGCCAACTCCAACAATTATGTTGCCTTTGGGTCCTATTCTTGATAAGCCGTCAAAGAATAGTTGCCAAGTGTCATCTCCCATTGCCATATTAGATTCTAAGACTTCATCTGGGATGTCATCGTACAGTTTGAAAGTTTTTGGTATATGATGAGCTACCAGGAAATCAGTTAGCTCTTGACCCTTCACTACTTTTTATGGGATATATATATGTCATAATGCGATAGTAACATTATCCATGTGGCTAAACGAGAATTGAGTGTGCTCGACTTAGTCATCAATATCCGGAGAGGATTTACTCTAGATATGACATGAATGGTTTGACCTGACACATAATGTCGTGTCTTCTGAATATCAAACATCAAGGCGAGACATTCTTTTTCTATCTGATTGTATCAATGTTCAGTATCGACCATCATGCGACAAATATAATAGGTCTTCTATTCATGGCCTTCGTTACTCTTTGTGCAAGAAAAGCTCCTAGGGATTGATCCATTGCTCAAACATATATCAAAAAGGGTTTTCCTGCAATCAGAGACACCAGAACTGGCGGATTTATTAAATATTGTTTGATGTCGTTGAATGCTTATTGACTTGCTTCATTCTAGACAAATGATATGCCTTTCTTTATTAACTGAGTGAAGGATCGGCATCGTCTGAGAGATTGGAGATAATTCTCATAATGTATGCCACATGGCCTTGCAGACCACAAAATTTTTTGAGATTACGTGGAGGCTGCATTTCGAGGAGAGCTTTGATTTTATTGGGGTCAATGTGAATACCTTTGAAAGTTTTAACAAATCCGAGGAACTTGCCACTGGAGACTCCTAGAAAGTATTTAGTTGGATTTATCTTCAATTTGTGGTGGCGCATTAATTCGAACACAGTCTTTAAATCTTGAAGGTGGTCACCTTTAAAACGACTCTTGACAGCAATATCATCCACGTAGCATTCTATTGTTTTCAGTAAATGCTTCCAAAAAATTGTACTCATGGCTCGTTGATACGTTGCACCCGCATTCTTCAAGCCGAAGGGCATGACTATATAACAGTAAACTCCCAATGGTGTATAAAAATAGGTCTATTTTTTGTCATTAGGTGACATCTTAATTTGATTGTATTAATCCATCCATGAAGGGCATACGTTCAAATCTGCATGTATTTTGGATCATGACATCTTTGATGGAAAGAGAAAATTTGTCTTTTGGACATGCCAAGTTCATATCTCGATAATCTACACAAACACGGATCTTTCCATTTTTATTTATGACTGGAACGATATTGGCTACCCAGTCGGGATGTTGCTCTTCTTGAACGAAGCCACATGCTATGAGTTTCTTGACTTCTGCTTCAATTGCATCCATCATATCCGGACGGAATTTTCATTGTTGTTGTTTCACCGATTAGCATTCGGAAAAATATTGAGCGTGTGTGTGGCTATTTGAGGATCTAAGACAAGCATATTCTTGTACCTCCAGACGAAGACATTGATATACTCCTTTATTAGCTGGAGTAAAGAGTGTTTATCTTCTTCAGGAAGACTCTTGCTAATAAAGATTGGTCTTGGGAAATATTCTTCTCCAATATCAATTTGGACTATTTCATCCTCCGTAGGTGGTTCATATTTCTCAAATCGAAGCTCCCATTGAGTATCTATTTGTTGTGCCCATGGATCATTCTCGAATGGTGCCAATAGTTTAACGTCTTTATCATTTGGGGCAGTTGACACTATATTTATAGCGAAAGCTTGTTTGAATATGTCACTCATACTTTTGTCAGAATCTCATAATGATGAGATAGAGGAATGAGAATGTGTCTCTTCTTCTAATTCTGATCTTTTAGGACTTGTTGGTGGTGTAACATATCCAAACCATGACCAGTCTGCTGGTAGTATATTTTGGCTTGCCTTTTGGAGAGAAGTGACGTATCGAAGTCCGTCTGCCTTTTCAATAATTTAGTCCAAAATCGGATTTTAAGTTGTAGCCCATCCCTTGCATAATGTTCTTGGCTGGTTGGTAGTAACGATACGGCTGTATCTTTCTCATATCCTCGTCAGAACCATTAGTCTGCGCGACTCTTTTATTTCTAGATTTACCAAAAACTATTTGACTTTTCTTGTCTTGTCTTGTCTTGTCTTGCTAGGACTATGAAGTATGCATCATCATAGTTCATATAATAAATTATATTAAAATGGAGATGCCACGGGTATGGACAGAGATTTGTAGAGATAAAGAGCCTCTAAAAAATTTTTGACAAAGGGTTCAACATTAATGTAGTACGACATGGTGTCTTCTTTATTCATAAAATACAAGATTTCTTCATCTTCCACATAGTAAGCAGAATCTTCTGCCTTGACAGGAGGCTTGGCAAGATTGATGACTAGGGGTTGATTCACTGATATTGGATGCTTGTTAAGACAAAGGTCGATAATAAGGGGATCATTCTCCAGTGTCGGTTGTTTATTACATCGAAGGTTGATGACCAATGGAGGTGACTTGTGCAGATTGATGCCGAGAGGCTTCGAAGGAGTTGGACGTGTAGTACGTCTTTTGACTCAGATTATCAAAGGCTCTTCTTTTAGGGTATTTTCAGCTTCATCACTAGCTTGATTAGCTTCTTCTTTTATATACTCCGGTGTATAGAGTGCAGAGTTAGTGAAATAGGCTTTGACACCTTTAAATGGGTTGAGGTCAGCTACCTCTATTTTAACTTCTCCCCTACTGTTCATATATTTGAAACATTGATATAGGGTGGAGGGTACAATTTTATGCTCGTGTATCCATGGTCGTCCCAGCAAAATATTGTAGGATATGTCAGAGTCAATCACATAGCATGTGACTTCAGTACGTAGATTGCCTATCTAAATTTTTAGGTATATCTTTTCCAACGGTTTACTCCTTCCTGTATTAAAGCCTAGAATGGTAGTGCTAGTAGCAGACAGGTTGTGTATTGTTATCTTCAATCCTCTCAGTAGGCTTTAGGAATGATGTTGAGTGAAGAATCAGGGTCTATGTAAATTCGGTTCACCTTAATAGATCTTATGTAACCGGCATAGTATAGAGGCATGTCATGCTGATTATCCTTGAGTAGCATGTCATCTTGCGTGAAGGTGATGTTAGTAATCTTCTCGATCATATTGTGGTATTGAGGGCACGCCAATGGATTTTTATCTTGAGTCTTGAGTTGAGCTATGCATGAGTCTGCATGTATCAAATCTTCACTCAAAGATTTATGAGTTTCCTTTGACAAATAAAGTAACTCGAATATGGAAAGTCGGGCTGGGGTATTAGCCAGTTGTTCCAATATGTCAAAATTGTAGGGATTTTCAAGTCCTTGGGGTACATTCTTATTCAGGAATTTGTCGAAGTATACTTCTTTTTGCTTTTCTTTCTCTGTCGTAGTAGGCTTCGAAGCACCAGGTTCGGTTTTGACCGGAGCAACAGGAGTTGGCGAAGTAGGAAGAGTGTCAAAACTATCTTCCGGGACAGATTCGTAAGTTTTATGATAATATTTGTCAGACCTGGTACCAGTCATTGCTTCTTCTTCTGGTATCGGAGAAAGAAGCACCATGTTACAAGACTTGAGTTTCTTTTTATCATGCCTCTTCTTGGAGTGAGTCTGTGGGCTAGTCTCGTCGTACCCCAATCCACTACGCGATTTGTTGAACTGTCCTCAAAGCTATAGAGGAATATGTTGTACCTTGCCAAAGTTAAAACCTTCAGCTTTCTAAAAATTATACCCCATATTTTGTATCAAGCGTATAGATTGCTAGCTGTATCGATGAAATTGGGGACGATACTCCTCAAGCACCTGAGTTGAGATCGATGCTCTAATTGTTGTAGAAGGAGGAGGAAGAGGAATTTGTGTAGGAATACTTTCATAAACAATGATGATTTCTTGTGCCCTATACAGTGGAACACTGCCAATTATGGACCATTGCTGGTGTGTCAAGCAAAGCTTGCGAGTATAGCTTGGTGGGGTAATATTCAGATTTTGAAATCTGAACTCGAGAGATACATCTTTTTGACATTGGTCTTGATCTCTGTCTGAATGATAATTCGAAGAAATCATATTGCATGATTTATACTTCTTAACCTTCTTGGATTTTGAATTGGAAGATGCTGCTCTATGATCCCAATCTGGCAGTAGGTCGGGATGAATCCACATAATCTCGCCCTGATTTATGGTAAGAGGCACCAATTCCTCTATTTGACTTCTAGGTGGCGGGAGATTTATCACTTCCATCGTAACTCAAGGTATTAGGATGACGCAGTTTGGGAATTCTTGTGCTGAAAAGTCGCCGAATTGAAGAGACACCATATTGGCAGTGATTGTCTTCGCTTCATTGTGAAGGATGATAGCTTTAGCATCTATCAATGGTTGTGTCTTCTTTTTTAAGACATAACAAGCCTTGGTAGGGTGATGTACATATCGGTGATATATACAGTACTTCGGGTCAGCTATTTTACCAGCCTTATTTGGTCGCTTGATATCAGGCAACTGCAACTTGTTTCTTTTTATCAAACATTCAAAAATGTTGTGGATATCGCTCTCGTCAAAGGAATATTCTTCCTTAGGCCTGGAAGACTCTGGAGGCTTTTGTGCTAGAGGAGAGGTGGGTCGCTTTAACAGATTAATTGCCAAGGCCTCCTTTTCTTTGTTGTTACGATTATTAGCACTGTTGTTATTGTTGGAGGGGCGCTTTCCTTCCACATTGGTCATTTGTAACCCTAAATTACGTGCCACCTTCGAGTTACCTTCAGCAGATTCGGCCCCGATGACGAACGTCATCCAATCTTGAAATTAAGTTGGACCCGTCCAGAGCCCTACTATAGCCAGTAGGTTCTTTTTGCAAGTATCAATGAATGCTAAGTCTGGAATACCGGGGGGTCACTTAAGGGTTGCTTCCCTGAAACGCTCTATGAATTCATGAGCGGATTCCTTCTCCTTTTGTTTGATATCAATGAGCGAAGACATCATCATATCCATACCTCCCTCGTATAATCGTGAGAGGAAAAGATACTTCATGTCATCAAACGAGGATATGTTGTTATTCGATAAACTGTGATACCAATAGGAGGTTATGCCGGCCAAGCATCCCACGAACAATCTGGTAACGAGAGCATCTTCTTTCTGCATATGAGCCATCATCATATTAAAGTAATTAATATATTGGCTCAGTGATGTCCTGCCTTTAAAAAAGACTATCGATTGGGGTTTGTATTTAGGAGAGAATAAAATATTATCCCAATAAGGAGGATAAGGTTGTTTCACCCCCAGGTTTGCGGATTTGGTCTTTGTTCTTTAAAACATCGACCTGTGCACGTAACTCTCGGATAGCTTCAAGAGGATCTTTTGGTCGGAGTGGTGTAATTGACTGATAAGATCTTGGTTGAACATGTATTATCACTGGTGGAGGTCCACTCCCAATATTGATAGGATTAAGAGTTGGCACTGTTAACTCTTGGTTTATGACTGCTTCTAGATTTGTGTTATCCTGCAGAGGTATTGTTCTAGGAGTAGACTGTGCAGGTATAAAAGAAACCGCTTGGACAGGTACTGGTGTAGCAGAATATTGGGCTATCATCATTTGATGCATATTTTGCATCATAGTGTGCATGTACCTGAGAGCGACCTCTAATGAGTTAAGGTGTTGTTCGGTGGCTTCTGATGGAGAAGTGTCTTGCTCATCACCAATGGTATAAATGCTAACATTCCTGTATACAACAGAGGGATTGGTAGAAAGAACTACGCAGTTGGAGTCTACAATGTCAGTTTCAGAATTGGAGGGATTGCTACCCCAGCCTCGTATTCTGAGTAATGGGGATTCCCGTGAAGAACGAGCTCCCATCTTCGAGAATGAGTATTTTGGTATACTCCTTCTATGGAGTCAACGAGTTGGTCAAATCTCCTCTAGTTAGGTGTTCTTGAAGAACTTCATCTTGATTATCTCCTGCCACGGGGAAGATGCGAAGCCTTGTATGCTGAAACAAAGAGGGGTTCGTCATCATACTCCTGGTTGTCAACTTGCTTTGAATGTCTAGTTTTAGGAGACATAGTGTAGGTCAATCGGTCAAACACAGACCATTTTTCTGATACACAATAATATTTGATTATAACTTTGTGATAATTGCAACAATATTAATTAGAAAATATTGTTGTAAAGTTAGAAGGGTCTCTCTCTTTACGCTTTTGTACAATATGCTCGCAAAATCAAAAGAGTGAAGAGAAGAAGAGGATGAGGGCAGACTATACCTCTTTACATGAGATATATTGAATCTTCTATGCACATTTTTGGTCCCCTGTGTGTAGAGATTGGTTTGGACAATGATTCTCCCTGACTAACACTTGTCTCTCTTTTAAGAGTGGGCCTGTAAAGAGATTGGTTTGGACAGCAATGTCCATGACTTTCTTGCTCCGCATATTACAAGGAATATGTGTAGGATCATAAGCTTGGATGTGGATCACCCTTTGCTTGATATTGCACGAGTTGCACGAATTGTATCCCTTGTTTAACGTAAGGGAGTTGTCCACCAAATCATTGACCTGAGTCTGGTTGACAGAATTGACCAGGTTGTTCCCGTCAATCATAATACTTTTTCCCTTATTGGCAGCAACTTTGGGATATGCATGACGAGGCTTAGGCATCCACACTTTGCGAGTTCTCCTCGACATGGGTGCGGATGAGGGGTTAGCACCACCTCCAGAATGGAGCATTTCCTTCGTATGCTTGTTGGTCAAACTTTACGACCAAGATCTTTTGCATCGAGCCGTCCGACGTATCGTTGAGTTGAGCTATTACCTTCTCGTCAGAGGAGAAAGTCGTCACCAGTAGAGTCTCTATCTTGTTTGCGAAGAAAAGTTTATACGAAACTTTTGTATTACAAACTATTAAAAAAGAAGAAAAGTACAAAATATCCTAAACTGGAATCTAAATTGGTACAACCGCGCACTTTTGAAGAAGTTGGCACAGCGGCACACTTTTGAAGAAGTTGGCTCAATGGCGCACTTTTAAAGAAATTGGCACAATGGCGCACTTTTGAAGAAGTTGGCACAGTGGCGCACTTTGTAGAAATTGATTCGTACTGGCCGCTAAACGACAACCTAGGTCTGCGTGCCACAGTCCAGCTGTATTGATGACTTCTGACTCTTCAGTTTCTATATCTGTCAGTTGTCATTCTACAATATTAAATGTTGAGAGAGGTAAGATCGTTTGTGCGCCAACTTTCGTAACACTAAAAAAGCGTACCACAATAAGAAAGTGCGCCATCTTCCGAAAGTGCGCCAAAGTATTGAGCAATAAGAAAGTATATTTTTTTCTTCTTAAACAAGTAGAAAGTGCGCCAAACAGATAGAAAGTGTGCCATTCTTCCCCTGTTGGGTTTCTTTGTAGAAAATTGTGCCATCTTCATAAGGCGCACTTTTTATGCTTCTACACCTTTGTGCAGCTAGGTTATATTTCTTCTTTTCTACTTCATAAAGCTCACTGAGTTTTGTGTTCTCCTATGTAGTCCTTTCAACAGTTTCTAAAGCATCACGCAAACTCAATTTTAATGCAGACGTGTCTTCTGTATCACTAGTGGAAGGGACTTCTCTTATCTTATTTAATAAGGAGGAAAGCCTAACATTCTCAAGCTTGAACATCTTTATTATTTTTCTAGCATTCTTGTATTTCTCTAGCACTTTCTTATGATCCTCAAGAGGTTTGCAGTATCACGAAAGTTTTTTTCTTCTTCGGAGTCGCTGGGTTCACTTTCATGCCATATGCTTGTGTTTGCATATTTGCGTGAAGACGGTATTTTGCTTGGCCGTTCGTAACGATTCCCTTTCTTAATTGATGGGCAGTCCTTCTTTATGTGGCATGTCTTCTTGCAGCCATAGCACACTGGATCTTCATCGTTGTTGTCTTGATAGTCCTTCTTCTTTCGATTTGTATTTTCAAACCTTAAGAACTTTCTAAAGTTTCTAACTATTATTGCTTGCTCCTCACCTTCTAAATCATCATCTTCAGTTTCATCATTGGAGACCTTTTATGGTATGCATTGAATGCTAAGGTTTACTCCTTCAGTGCTGATTCTTTGAGATTATTGAGGTCCAGTTAATGTGTTATCAGCTTCCCCATGAGTGTTTCCAGCGTCATTGTAGCGAGGTCGTTTCCTTCAATAATCGCCGTTTCTTTTGGATTCCAGTTCTTTGGAAGTCCCCTAAGCACCTTGCGTATCTTTTCATAATTGTTATAATCCTTACCAAGAGAAGAAAGATGATTAACAATATCAAGGAAATGTGTAAACATCTGTGTGATGGTTTTATTTGGCTTTATCTTGAAAACCTCATACTCTTATGTCAGTCTACTAATTTTGGATTCCTTCACCTGTGAGGTACCTTCATGAGTTACCTCGAGAAGTTTTTAAACTTCTTTAGGCATGGTACAAGTGGATACTCTATTGAACACATTCCTTTCTACAGCACAAATTAGGGCATTGATGGCTCTATCATCAAGACTGGCTTATTTCTTTTCAAGATCCGTGTATTTAACATGAGATTTTTCTACTAAGTTACCATCAACAACAATTCTAGGTGGCTTTTGTAGCCGTCCATGACTATTGACCAAAGGTGAAAATCCAGTAATTTAAGATAAAAACTCATTCGTGTTTTCCAGGAAGTGTAGTTGGTTCCATCAAATAGAGGAGGCCTATTTGTGGATTGGCCTTCATATATGAAGATAGATTTCATAGTTGTCATGTGTGTCTTAGGATATAAAGCATATAGAAGAGAAACTGCTCTGATACCAGTTGAAGGACCTTAAGACAACTCTAGAGGGTGGGTTAATAGAGTGTTGTGACAATATTTTACCAACTAAAAATTGAAGGCAGATAACCAACTAATAATAATTACGAAATAATATAAAAATAAGATCAGAGCATAAGCAGAGTGTCAGTAAGTAAGCAGAGTTCAGAAAGCAAATGCAGACACCGAGATTTTATCCTGGTTTCTCTCGTGGAAGACTAGTAGAGGCCCAAGAAATCTTGCTCAGAGTTAATGCACTATTTGTGAAATAGGGTACACACGCACATTTGATCCGAAGGGCACGCTAACTTCTTACAATACGAGTTTTGATCCGAAGGACACGTGACTTCTTATAACCACAAGCTTTTGATCCGAAAAGCTTGCTAACTTTAATGAAAATTGAACTCAAGCTTTACAACTCGAACATACTTCTAACCGAGATCACACTTGGCACTTGAAGGCTATGGGAGTTGTCTTAGGAATATGAAGGTTTGTAGCTCCAGAATAGAGAATATTAAAGTGAATGGATTGATTAAAATGAATAAAACTTATAGCTATTTATAGGCTAGTAGGGGGGACCGAGTTTGGTCCTCCAACGTTGATAAATTTGAATGTTGAGTTCCTGGTCCAGGAGACGTTGGGCTAGTTTAACCCAAATGACCTAAAAATAACCTAGAGACCTAAAATAGAACTAAATGAGTTTATTTATGATTTTAAAACACCTGTTTGACATAGAAATTTATATATAGGTCTTCGAGGCACCATTTCAGACATTGTTTGATATTCAGCATCGGATTTCAGGCAAGTACATTCTCTGATAGTTTTCTTTATATGGTAGTTTCTATGTTACATGAACTTAGTATAGTCATACTTGATTCCTGACACAATGGTACACGGATTGGTATGTCTTGGATCCTCGTAATGAGATGTTGCTTGTCGTATTAGACCTTGATCATCATCCTGATATTAGACCTTGATTAACATCTTGATATTAGACCTTGATTATCATGTGGATATTAGTTCTTGCGTGGTAATTCATGTGATGTGACGTGTCATGGTTCGGATCCACTATACTAGTCGGGGGCGGAGGAAGTGCTAGCTAGATATGTGATCATACCTATAGCCCTTGTGGGAATATAGACCTTGTCTTCTAGCTAATCTTATACTTCATGTATGATTGAGCTAGCTCCCTTTTAGTATAATCCTTGTTTAGGCACAAGCCGATCACATATCAAACTAATATTTCAAACACTTAGTTATTTACAGTGTTATCAATTATTCCTCATATGATGATTATGATATAGTTCAGTGCTTATCTATTTCCTTACTTACCGTGCCTTGCTTACACTTTATAGCATATTCTTTACCATGCCATGATTACCCTATTACTGCTTATCTTGTATTCTTGACTATTTATTTTTTCATAGACTTTATCATTTATTTGGAACTACTATTAAAAATATATTTCGCTCCAATCCTGACTAGATAATATTTTTATATGGTGATCTTGAGGACTGATGTCCTACCTATCATGGACCCAAGAGGGTGTAGCAGCAGCTTTGGACTATATAGCTCAGGAGTGATTGCCGGAAGATCTAGCTGGAGTCACTAGCCATTTTAGTTTCCTTTATTAGTATTCCAGTATCGAATCTATCTCCAGCTTTCACTTAGACATTGGGAGGTTATATTTTGATTCTAGACTTGATGTTTGGTATTATTAGACTCATCTAGAGTTGTGAGTTTGAATTTCTCTTCCTTATATCTTATCGTGCTATATCATCCGTGCGACTAGATTTTTGTGATATATTGTCATTATACATTGTCATCTCATCCTCCATATTGAGTTGAGACATTATTGGCAAGTTATGATCATATTATTGTGTAAGATAGATAGATAGTTATATGTGTTGACCTAGACAGTAATTTACTGCCGGTGTTGCGGCGTAGGCTGGAAGTATCCACGTACCCGTGCTCTGATCATCCGGGTGTTGGTCGTGACACATTTTTATGATGGCCCATGTAGATCAGGCTTCATAATTAGTACGATATTATGGTAGTACTTCAGCTTAGACGTACTACTACAAGCCTGCAATAGGATATAGGATATAGGATGAGAGAATACTATATCACAAACTAGGAGACTTCCACTCTTATTTGATTCTTGAATATTTTGTTTCTTCTTGTAGCTTTGAGTTCTTATCTCCTTTAAAACTCATTATCTGCTCATCTATAACCTCGAAAATGATAACTTTCAATATAGTGGAAGGGGATGCAAGCAAGAAGGTTGCATGGTAGGAGCCTCAGAGGATACGGTTCCTCTAACTCTAGATAGAGGAAAGTGATTAAATTAGAATTTTGATATACCTTTTTGGATAAACTTCTTAGACATATCGATGAATAAATTGGTGACATTATGACACTCTTGGGGGCGAATTGATGAAGATAGTATGATACTCATAAAATATATATTGAATTGTGAATGATAGCAAAAATCAAGAAAAATAAGGAATGTGAATGTTAGGTTAAAGATTACCAGTCTTCTGACATAAAGACCTCTTCGAGGGTATGAATGTCGAGAAATACGTAGATGATAAATTTTATATATATTGAGGTTAAAAGAAAATTAGATATTCTTAAGGATTGAGGAAGTATTGAGGATGATGGCAAATTAAATTTTATGAATTGGAAGTTATCAGGATGGTAGTATAGATTTGAATAATAAAACTAAGGATTTATAAATAAATGGACAGGAAATTATTGACTCATTGGTATAAGTTTAAATTGGAAAATGATAATCGATGACAAGATTATGAACTGAGAAGTTCAAGTCATAAGGTTAAATTAGTAAATGAAGATTGAAGAAATATAAATATTTTGAGGTCAAGATTTAATTTAATGACATATATTATTGATGAAGGAAATAAAAATTTGACATAAATGTTAACATTGAGAGTTTAGCGAATTTGAGGAATACAAAAAATAATTCGAGATGAAATGAAGGGATTGAACTTGAATAGAGAACCTAAATTTTGACTTGAAGGTTATGGATTCAGTTAAAAACAAGATAAGAAAATTGAGAATTTTAAAGATTACAGAGTTTGATGATGGAATAGGGAATCTGATAATGGATCACAAGATTATATGGGTGTGCCTTTCAGGAACAGTTACTTCTGAGAAAGATCGAGCAGATATTCTAGAACAATGTTCTCCATTAGCTATCGTACCTTTCCGATTAACTCTATTTTTGTATTAATTACAATATTTTATCATACCAGTTTAACTATATTTTTGTCTATCCTAGTCGTTCTATTCTTATTTGGATAATTCGTTGGACAATTCATACATAGGTGGAACCCTTGGTAGAGACTGTAGTATCATGGATAGTAGAGTTATAACCATGCATATTTGGTAATAAGGAATGAGTCTTGTAGAGTTATACTTGTGTGACCTAGATAAAATTTCCCAGGATAGGAGTATTTGAGGAAAATAGAACCATGAAGAGAAACTGGATAAGATCGCTTGAGTAAGTTTATCGAAAGAAATAATATTTTGAATTCAAAATATCGCTGTTAAAAAATGAAGAATTGATAGAGTAAATCTAAGTTTTGAAGCAATATAGGAGATAAAATAAGAAACTTGTGATTGAAAAGGAGATGTTGATCATTAGAGAGAGGTGCAAATTTTATGTGATATTGAGGACTAATGAGATAGTCAAGGGCGATGATTGATCTTGAGAATCTGGTTAATAGTAAATTTGGTAACGTGGGATAATGAAGATATGGAGGATTTAAATTTTTATGGTGACTAAGATCGAGGTGAATCTTGTGTTTCAGTGGTTTATAGGTTGAGAAAAATCGAAGGATAACCAAGATAAGTTTTGGACAAATAAAAATTGGTATAATATTTTGATGGATTTTTAGTATATGCATATTCAATGGAGAGAGAAATTAGGTTGGAGACAAAGTGGACGAAAGTGAGAATGATGAGAGTATTCAAGAGTGATGAAGGAAATAATAATTCGATCAAAACACAAAATTGGGATTTCAAGCATGCCTAGGATAGTAGATGAATGGCAAATAAGATGAGGTACGAGATATTTTGACTGAGGAACATACATAGTAGATACAATCTTAAAATTGATATGATGGATTTAGAAATTCGAAGAAGAATTGAATTTTGAAAGATGGACTCTTCTATGGACAAGATTAAAATTTTGGGGTAACTACATCTTACAAGTGTTTGCAATTAATGAGAGAGGATCAATTAATGAGAGAGGATCATAAGATTAATTAGAAACGATAAGAGAAAATATTGATAGATAAGGGAGAGTGAACTTACAAGGTGTTTCATGATTTTAATGTTTGGATCGATAGATTAAAAGGGTATGATAGAGGTTAATGTATCAAGGACAATATAGGTACTTGAACTAGAAGCTTCAAGATTTGTGTAATGAGGAATCAAGACTTGTGAAATATGTGGATTAGGTGATATTCCTAGGAGAGGATTTGTGTGAGCATCACCTTATCTTAGAGCCGTGAGGTATTCTTTCTTTCTTGATCGTTCTTGTTCTATCCTAGTGCTTGTTTCTTCCTTAAATTTTGAGGATAAATTTTTTCTAAAGGGGTAGGATTGTAACCACCTAATTCTGGGAAGAGGGATTTTTTTGTCATTTTATGTAACTGCTATTGTATTATTATAATTAGTTCTAATATAATTAATTACCATGAGTGTACTAGCTAGTTAGTTTAGACTTAGTGTTGGTTCAACCCATATTATACCACTAAACCAATTAGATTAGTCATGACTTAACTAGTTTCATTAATATTCCCTATTATTAGAATAAATTCATTCCTTATAATTAATTATTCCTTTATGACAACCTAGAGGGGCATATTAGACTTATCAAATGACAAACCCTAACCCTATACCTAGGCCGGCCCTATAAGAGGGAGTGTAGCCTACTTCTTCTTCTTTTTTTTACTCCATTAAACCCTAATTTAGTTCTTCCCAATTTGAGACCAATCCCCATCCATTTCCACTCAAATTACTTTTATTCCTAATCAAATTCATTTTCCTGGAGGCCTAGGAGCTTGGATTGCAAGAAACACTACTTGGAGGGATAATTTCTAGGAACTTGTGTCCATTCAAATCTCTACGTGTCAATTTGGAGGAGTTTCATTGGGATCCGACTCCCAATAGGTAAAATTTTATATTCTTAGTAATTCTATGGTTAATTTTTAGTATTAAACCCTTAGGAACTCACCCATGGCTAAGGATCACCCTTAGAAAGAAGAACTAGGGGCTAGAAATCCCTATTACAATAGTTCTAGTAGTTTTTGTGGCCAAATTGGGAGAAATTCGAATTTGGTGCACTAAATGTTTGAAGAATGACCTATTGTGTATTAGAGACTCTAATTCATGTATTATTGGGGTGTACGTGTCCACAATTGGATACGAAAAGGCCGTATCGTGATACGACATGATACGTGTCGGTAGATTCGGGATTTTGAGCCCATAGGAGTTAATTTCTTCTATTAATAGCCTTATAATTAGCTATCCTAGTTACTATGTGCCCTACTTTATATATTATAGTGTGTTCCATGTGATTTGGGGTGTACTATGGTGTTGAGAGGAGTATCATAGTATGATACTTGGGTGTACCATAAGTGCACACTAAGTGTTTATTAATTGGTGTATTGATGTTTCAATTAGTTTGTGTGTGGAATTGAGTATCGTGAGGATATGGCATGGTGTGTATCATGGGAATTAGTGTGGTATCACATAGATTCACGAGTGTTGTGCATATCAGTGTTTGGTGTGTGCATATGTACTGGATATGAGGTGAGATGAGGTGAGGTAAGGATTTAGAGTTATATGCACTAGCCTTCTAGTGCACTGGGTATCCTGTGCATTGCTCGGGCACAGTTGTAATCTGCAGTTGTGTTATTACAGAGACCACAACAGCACTTGCTGCAATTTCCAACAGCAGTGCACTGATGGGGTCAGGTATGTACAGATGGTGTAGGAGAATGGGGGTGTTCAGGATGTTGTGCATGAGGAAGGGTATGTGCAGGAATTTAAGGAGCAGTACCACTGGTTGTTGTTTGCAATAAAAAATAGATACAGGTTGTAGCAAGGTGCAACTTAGGGGGAAGGTGACAGTGTGAGCTTGTGATGTATGCAATATTGTGAGAATGAAGGTAATGTGTGATGATGCAAGGGAAATAGAGTAGTATAGGTTTGAAGGGAATGGTAAGTTGTGAGTGTGGGTGTATATGTAGTGGCATCCATGCTACTGCACAGCATGTACTGGAGGCAGTGTGGTATGTGTTAATCAGTGCATTGGTGTTCAGGTGTCTGTGCACAAGAGAAATTATAGTGCACACTGTTGGTTAATTACGTTGCTCTTTTTTTCTTATTCAAATATAGGAATAAGTCTATGCATGGGACCTAGTCTCAAGATGAACATCATGTGGTGATCCATGATCGTAGAGAGTCATGTGGTGATCCATGATCGTAGAGAGTCATGTGGTGATCCATGATCGTAGAGAGCAAGTTGTTATTATTTCTTTCTTATAAAAGGAACATCAGTGAATGAATAAAATAAGTGCACAACGACAGAAACACACAATCCATTGCTCCTGTTCTCTACTCTCCTTACGTGAAGTTGTAGTTAAGGTGGTCAAGTGGTATCAGAGCAAGGTTTACTGTCCTTTGACGTATTGCGATGTCAGAAGCAGAGGTTAAGAACAGCGACGGCACCAAGTCACCATGTGCACGGATCTCCACCGATCCAGCGGCAAGCGGTACGGGACGCGAGCTTGCGCTACCGTGGATGATGAAGGAGCCGGTCGGGACGACAACCTACCCCACCCTGACTCGATCGAACTATGGCGATTGGGTCCTCCTGATGAGGGTCATCTTGCAGGCGAGAGGCCTGTGGCGGGCAGTCGACATCGGCGAGGACCTCAAGGACGACGTCAGTTTTCGCAACGATCGCATGGCGCTGGAGGCCATCCTTCGCGCTGTGCCACCGGAGATGTTGGCAACTCTGGCAGTGAAACCCACCGCAAAGGATGCGTGGAAGACAATCAAGATGCTGCGCATGGGGTCGGAGCACGTCCGCGACGCGAAGGCCCAAACGCTCAGGTCTGAGTTTGAGGAACTCAAGCACAAGCCCGGTGAGTCCATTGACGAGCTGTCTCTGCGCTTAACCGGCATTGTGAGCAAGCTCTCCATGCTCGGGGATGAGATCAAGGAGAAACATGTCATGCAGAAGTTTTTGTGCGTCGTCCCCAAGCGTTTCTCCCAGATGGTTATGTCCATCGAAAGCCTGCTCGACCTAAACACACTAACGTTGGAAGACTTGACCGGCCGGTTCAAGGCGGTCGAGGAGCGGTTCGAGGCAGAGGCGACTGACGAAGACGGCGGAGGGAAGCTCCTGTTGACAGAGAAGGAATGGCTCGCACGCATGAGGCGGCACGAGCAGGACGGCTACTCCAACATCGGCTTCCCTAAGCACCGAGGCAAGTCCCAGGACGTACACGACGGAAGCAGCAAGACGACGAGCTCCGACCGCGACGTCAAGAAGGACAAGTGCCGATACTGTGGTAAACCGGGGCACTGGGCTCGTAATTGCAGGAAGAAGAGGAGGGACGAGGCGTCGAACCTCACGCAAGTCGAGGAAGACGAGGAGCCTGCTCTGCTCATGGCTACAGTGACATCTCCACCTCTAGTCGCCAAGCAGGAGCAGGACACGCTGGTGCAGGCCGGCGAGCTCATCCACCTCAACGAAGAGCGCGCCGAGGTCCACCTCGGGAGTGAAGGCGATGCAAAATACGCTGTGTGGTACCTAGACACTGGTGCTTCGAATCACATGACCGGACGCGGCACGGCATTCTCCGAGCTCGACACCGGTGTTCGCGGCACGGTCAAGTTCGGGGATGGCTCCGTCGTTGAAATTCATGGCCGTGGCACCATCCTCTTCACCGCGCACGACGGCAGACACCGGATCCTTTCAAACGTCTACCACATCCCCAAGCTGCAGAGCAGCATCATTTCGCTCGGGCAGTTGGACGAGTCAGGATGTGAGGTGTTGATACACGGCGGCGTCATGCAGCTACGTGACCGTCAGCAACGACTTCTAGCCAAGGTGACACGGACGCAGAATCGGCTGTACACGGTGTGATTAAACGTCACACAACCTGTCTGCATGTCAGCAATGATCGACCAGGACGAAGCATGGCGATAGCACGCCCGTTTCGGCCACTTGAACTTCGACGCACTACACAGGATGGCAAGGACCGGCATGGTGTGCGGCCTTCCGCACATCAAATATCTTGATCAGGTTTACGACGGCTGCCTTGTCGGGAAGCAGAGGCGCGCACCGTTCCCGCAAGCTGCCAAGTATTGCGCCGAGGATCGAATCGACCTAGTACACGGGGATCTATGCGGACCCATCACACTGGCCACTCACGGCGGGAAGAGGTACTTCCTCTTGCTCGTCGACGACATGAGCCGGTACATGTGGGCGGTGCTACTCCGTTCCAAGGATGAAGCGGCGGCAGCAATCAAGAAGTTTCAGGCCGACGTGGAAGTAGAGACGGGGAGGAAGCTGCGCGCACTTCGTACCGATCGGGGCAGCGAGTTTACCTCAGTAGAGTTCGATGAGTACTGTGCCAACCGCGGTATGCAACGACAGCTCACGGCGCCCTATTCGCCGCAGCAAAATGGCATCGTCGAGCGGCGAAATCAGACGATCGTGTCCATGGCACGGTGCCTGGTCAAGACGAAGAAGATGCCAGGTTCATTCTGGGGGGAGGCAGTAAGCACTGCCGTGTTCATCCTAAATTGTTCTCCGACCCAGAGCGTGTCCGGCATGACACCGTACGAGGCTTGGCACGGGAGGAAGCCGACGGTACATTTTTTCAGGACTTTCGGCTGCGTCGCGCACGTTAAAGTAATGTGCCCTAATCTGAAGAAACTGGATGATCGAAGCATTCCCATGGTGTTTATCGGCTACGACGTCGAGTCCAAGGCTTACCGGGTGTACGACCCGGCAAACAAACGCGTCTGTGTGACGCGCGACGCTGTTTTCGACGAGGCCGCGTGCTGGGACTGGGGTGACTCCGACGCTGATCCATCTTCGTTCACTGTGGAGTACTCACTGCCCGTCACGACAGTGTGCGGAGGCAGCACCATGTCGACACAAGGGGGAGCGGACTCACCGCCAGCATCCGAGCCGGCCACACCATGTGCACAAACCTCTGAGCCGGACGCCGTAGAGTTCGTGTCACCACCGCCTGATGAAACACCTGCAGCTGTAATTGGCGACGATGAGGCACCACGACGCTACCGCACCATCAGCAACGTGTACGCCACGACCAGCGAACAGGTGCTAGACCCAGAGGAGCTCCTGTTTGCGACTAGTGATGAGCCGCTGACGTTCCAGGAGGCCAAGCCGCATGCTTGTTGGCGGAAGGCGATGCTCGACGAGCTGGACTCGATCGTCGATAACCACACTTGGACACTCACCGAGTTGCCTGAAGGGAAGAAGCCGATTGGGCTGAAGTGGGTCTTTAAGTTGAAGAAAAATAGCGCCGGCAAGGTGATCAAACACAAGGCCAGGCTCGTGGCGAAGGGCTATGTCCAGCGCGCAGGGATCGACTTTGACGAAGTCTTTGCGCCCGTGGCTCACCTGGATTCCGTCAGAATGCTGCTGGCGGTCGCGGCACACGCCGGCTGGGAGGTACACCACCTCGACGTCAAATCCGCGTTCTTAAACGGCGACCTGGATGAAGAAGTGTACGTGCTGCAGCCGCCTGGATTCGTGCGCAACGGGCACGAACACAAAGTGCTCCGCCTACACAAAGCACTGTACGGGCTTCGTCAAGCTCCTCGTGCGTGGAACGCCAAGCTGGATGACACTCTGTTATCACTTGGGTTTCATAAGAACGAGTCGGAGCACTCGGTGTACACTCGAGGAACCAGAGACGAGCGGCTGCTACTCGGCGTATACGTCGACGATCTCATCGTCACAGGTGCGCACACAAGGGCCATTAATCGTTTCAAGGACGAGATGAAGACTCAGTTCCAGATGAGCAACCTCGGCAAATTGAACTATTATCTCGGTATAGAAGTCCAGCAGGGCACCGGCGAGATCACTCTGTGCCAGAGCACGTACGCGGCCAAAATACTGGAGAAGGCCGGCATGACCGAATGTAATCCAGTTCAAGTACCGATGGAGCCACGGCTGAAACTGAGCAAAGTGAGCTCAAATCCGCCGATGGACACAACCCTATACCAAAGCATCGTTGGGAGTCTCCGCTACTTGGTGCACACGCGGCCGGACATCACGTTCGCCGTCGGCTATGTCAGCCGATTCATGGAGTCGCCGACCACCGAGCACTGGAGCGCCGTTAAGCACATACTCAGGTATATTGCCGGCACATTGAGCTATGGGTGTCGCTACGTCAGGGACACTGCAGAGGCCAAGCTCGTCGGGTACAGTGACGCAGACATGGCCGGTGATATCGATGACAGGAAGAGCACCACCGGCTTGGTGTTCCTTCTGGGTAGAAGCCCCGTTAGCTGGCAATCACAGAAGCAAAAGGTGGTTGCATTATCGTCATGTGAGGCGGAGTATATCGCTGCGACCTCGGCGGCATGCCAAGGCGTTTGGCTCGCACAACTACTCAGAGATTTACTTGACAAGGAGGCCGACAGTGCTACTCTACTCGTGGACAACAAATCTGCTATCCAGCTGTGGAAGAATCCAGTATTCCATGACCGGAGTAAGCACATCGAGACACGCTACCACTTCATCAGGCAGTGCATCGAAGGCGGCAAGATCTTCGTCGACTACATCAACACCGATGAACAGCTGGCGGACATATTGACAAAAGAACTCGGGCGGGTCAAGTTCCAGGGCCTGCGCACGAAGCTTGGAGTCGTCAACACCAGAAGCAACTAGATTAAGGGGGAGTTTTGTTGGTTAATTACGTTGCTCTTTTTTTTCTTATTCAAATATAGGAATAAGTCTATGCATGGGACCTAGTCTCAAGATGAACATCATGTGGTGATCCATGATTGTAGAGAGTCATGTGGTGATCCATGATCGTAGAGAGTCATGTGGTGATCCATGATCGTAGAGAGCAAGTTGTTATTATTTCTTTCTTATAAAAGGAACATCAGTGAATGAATAAAATGAGTGCACAACGACAGAAACACACAATCCATTGCTCCTGTTCTCTACTCTCCTTACGTGAAGTTGTAGTTAAGGTGGTCACACACAGGAGCATTGATTGTTGTGTTGAGATACACAACAGTATATGCATGTGAATATGAGATAATAGTTATGGTACAGTGCTCGAGTTTGTGAAGGAGTAAGGATCTATGTGGTAGTACTGTGTTCAGATGTCCATGGGGTGTCCAAGTGTGAGTTCAAGGGTGGTTGCAGTCTTCAAATTGGCAACAACTTTGAGCAGCCATTTATATGTTGGTGTAGGAGATGGATTCAATATATTGGGTATCATTGGCAAGTGTTAGAGTCTGGGACTAAGATTGAGACTTGGGTGCACCAATGAGTGGTGTGTACCAAGTGTCCTGGAGTTTGATACTCAATGTTATCAGTTGTGTTTAGAGCAGTAGCAGTAGCAGTGCACATTTTGCACTAAGTGTGTGGGTGTCTCAATGTGTAGGTGGGGTATTGATGTGCTTTAAGTGTGTTTAGTGTCTAGAGACTGAGCAGAGTTGTGTGTCTGTCTATTTATCTATCTACCAATATATATATATATATATATATATATATATGAGCTGATATATTTGATAAGAATGATTCAATACATTGGATTGTGGCATGTGTGTGTGCATGTGGTGTGGTTGATATAGTGTTTGAAAGGAGATTGTTTAGTGACTGTGAGTATAGTGTGTGTATAGATAAAAGGATGTATTGGTTATGTGTCTTAGAGTGTGTTTAGTTAAGGTATTAGTATTAGAGGGTATTAAGAGTGTCAAGTAACTTGGTGTAGTGTGTTCCTTATAGTGTCAAGTGTGTGTCAGTAAGTGTAGGGTAATGTTGAGAGTGGGTTGAGTGTTAAAGTATCAGTGAGTTGGTGTATCATGTACCAGGAGTAGTGTTCATGTGTGCTTGTATGTGTGGGTGTGGTGTCAGTCCAGGAGGGCGTCTAGTGGGTATGATATGAGTGCAAGTGATTTATGAGCATGGGTAGTATAACATGGTACCATGTACAAATGGGTAGTAAGGTTGGCTTGGGGTATTGAGTTATAGTAAGGTATTAGATAAATAGGGAGAGGTATCTTAAGATACTATAGAGGGTTGATATGACACTTTATGATACTATATATATATATATATATATATATATATATATATATATATATATATATATATATATATATATATATATATATAATATGTAGTGTCTAGAGTCTAGTATAGTTATATACTTAGTGTATTGACCTAGTATACCTAGAGATAGCAAACTTTTGGCTAATATGACTTTATAAACTAACTAGATAGATATTATAAAACCTAAAACTAGATATTGGGCTAGTTTAACCCAAATGACCTAGAAATGACCTAGAGACCTAAAATAGAACTAAATGAGTTTATTTATGATTCTGAAACACCTGTTTGACATGGAAATTTATATATAGGCCTTCGAGGCACTGTTTCAGATATTGTTTGATATTCTGCACCAGATTTCAGGTGAGTACATTCTCTGATAGTTTTCTTTATATGATAGCTTCAATGTTACATGTACTTAGTATAGTCTTACTTGATTCCTAATACGATGGTACACAGATTTGTTTGCCTTGGATCCTCGTCACGGGATATTGCTTGTCATGTTAGACCTTGATCATCATCTTGATATTAGACCTTGATTAACATTTTGATATTAGACCTTGATTACCATGTGGATATTAGTTCTTGCGTGGTGATTCATGTGTCCTAACATGTTATGGTTCGGATCCACTATACTAGTTAGGGGCGGGGGAAGTGCTAGCTAGATATGTGATCATACTTATAGCCCTTGTGGTAGTGTAGACCTTGGTTACTAGATAATTATACAATTAGCGTATGATTAAGCTAGCTCCCTTTTAGTATAATCATTGTTTAGGCCCAAGTTGATCACATATCAAACTAGTATTTCAAACACTTAGTTATTTACAGTGTTCTATATTATTTCTGAAATGAAGATTATAATATAGTTTCGTGCTTATATATTTCCTTACTTACTGTGCCTTGCTTACAGTTTATAGCCTATTCTTTACCATGCCAGGATTACCCTGTTAATGCTTATCTTGTATTCTTTACTATTTACTGTTTCATAAACTTTATCATTTATTTGGAACTGCTATTGAAAATGTTCTTCGCTATAATCCTGACTGGATAACATTTTTAGGTGGTGATCTTGAGGACTGGTGTCCTACCCATCATGGACCCAAGAAGGTGTAGCAGCAGCTTTGGACCATATAGCTTAGGAGTGATTGCCGGGAGATCTAGCCGGAGTCACTAGCCATTTTAGTTTCCTTTATTAGTATTTCAGTACTGAATCTGTCTCCGGCTTTTACTTAGATATTGGGAGGTTATATTTTGATTCTAGACTTGATATTTGGTATTATTAGACCTATCTAGACTTGTGACTTTGAATTTTTCTTCTTATATCTTATCGTGCCATATCATTCATGCTACTATATTTTTGTGATTGATTATTATTATTATATATTGTCATCTTGTCCTCCATATTGAGTTGTGTAAACCCCCTCACCAAAAATAGATATTTTGTGTATATTTTATATTATTATATTTATTATAGATATTGAATTTCTTTAGAGTATTCTCTTAGTTAATTAGCAAATGAATTTCTTGATATATTTACTTATATAAATATTTATTTAGAATCAATTTTAGGTTATTTTAGAATTTTGAAGATTTTTCTAGAATTTTTAGGTAATTAAAACATAGGGAACGTAAATTTCTAGGACTTCTATGATTTACTTTGAGACCATACTTGCATGTTATTCCTACCAAATATTTATTTTAGGTTAAAATATTTAATTATATTTTTATATAATTTATTTAGAATTTAAGAAATTTATTTAGATTTTTGAAATTAATTAGGATTTATTTGGTTATATATAGTCTTAATATTAGATATATGTTAATTTAGTGTTAATAGATATTAATAAGATTATATATAAATTATTTGTATTATCTTTAATTCTATTTAAGTTATAAATTATTGAGATAAACTTAAACTCTATTTTTAAATTAATTCAAATCCTGAGCCTACTAGGAAAGCAACTTCATGCATATCCTATCCTTATTTAAACTGATCATATTCATATTCAAATTAGCCAATCCTAGTCGTATTCAATTAAGTAGTCTCCAACATTATAAATACCTCATCCTTCATATTTTTCTTCCCCAAATTCACCTCTTTTTTGTCCCAAAAGAGTCAAAATTTGTCATAAATTCAGCCTCATTTTCTAGTATGTTATGACGATTTAAAAAGACGATATCTTCTAGCTCCGGACTCCAAACGCGCTCCAGTTTTTTTGTTAGAACCATATCAAGGTTAGTTTTCTGAATATATAAATTATTTCAATAATTACAGAACCTATTTTTCCAGAAAATTCTAAAAGTGCCAGTTGTCCGAAATCAGACGCATTTTGGTATTTTCGATATTTTGGGAGATTCCGAACTCATAATTACAAACCGTTTGAAGTTTCGAAAAGCTGACATGATGAACTTCCAGAAAAGTATTTTTATAGAATTTAAAATAGAAGTTTATTCTACTATAAAATTTGTGCAACGTAGACGTAAATAGGAAACCACCGAAAACTGTATTCTGTGCGCCCTTGTGGCCATAACTCTTTACTGACTTGTGATTTTATGAAACCGTCTATTCCAGTGTTCATGTAGCATTGAAATATATAGAATTCCATACACAAATCTAGGATTTGAGTCGGTTGACTTTTTGGTCAACGGATTGCCTCGATTTGCGTGCCACGGATCACAAATCCTTAAAGTTGACTTTCTTTGGACCAAAATTAGAGCTTAACAATAAAATTAGATCATAATAAGATTAAAAATACTATTTTAGGTTATTTTATTTAGAATTAAAATAGATTAAAATGGAGGAACCTATTCACCCACTTTTGTAACCTAACTTATTTAATTTATGTGACGGGTAGATCGGACGACGCCTTGAGTTGGGACTTCATTCTTTTTCAGATCAGGCAAGATATCTTGCCAAATTGCTTACAGTATTTTGCATGCTTAGTATATTTTTGTATATTTATTGCATTTCTATTTATTTATTGCATGTGTAGTTCCTTTCAATCATTACTATATATTAGATATGTTGACACACACTTGACACTTAGTATCATGAGAGGACAATCATAGGCGTATGGACTTTTAACCACTCTGGTAAACCATAGTATATAGCTCGCACTATGGGCGTGTGTCGCGCTGGTCGTTACCCCCGCGGTATGTCGATTTCTGGAGTCTCGCTGGTCGCTACCCCCGTGGTATATCGATTTCTGATGTCCACTGACGAGTGTGTGAGTTGTGAGGTAGATCGAGTAGCCTACCCTTGCCCATACGTCGAAAAATTGTCCTTATTGCATTCATATAGATTGTCTTGTACAACGTACTTATATATTTTTAAACATTATGCATGTTTACTGTATTCAAATTGGCTTGCTTCTATGTATCTTGTTACGTCCCTCTGAGGACCTGGCCCTTCCAGGTGTATATGTTCTTGAGTATTCGCAGGAGCACAAATTCAGATGGTTACGTATGTTTCGAGGATGTCTTCTCTTCGAGCCCGTAATTGATAGCTGGTATTCTAATATTATGTTTGTTGTGTTGCACTTTTACATTTGAGTTGGTAATGGATTTGTTTCCATCCAACTAGCATCTTTAGATACTTTGTATTGAGATCTAGTTTCATAGATATTGGTTTTATTTATATTTGATTTTCCGTGGATGAGATTTAGATTATACCCTGTGACTTGTGATAGATTTATACCACTTGTGGATTTGATATTCATATTACAGCATACGTATGGGTTTGGTTTTCTTATATTGGAGTTGCTATATCCATGCGGCTGGCATGCTTACATGTCCTAGTCCTTCGTATTTTGGGACTGGGGCGTGACATGTTTTTGTGGTGGCCCATGCAGGTCGAGAGTATATTGTCTTGGTTACGTTATTATACCGAGCAAGCCTGCACCGAGGAATAGAGTATAGGATCTCATCCACAATTAACTATGATTCTTTTTCCTTCCAATCCATTTTATATGAATAATTGTATCCTGCTTGATTCCTTACTTCCCTAATAGTTCCTTGAGTATAGCCCCTTCTAGAATATAGAAGTCCCTGTCGTTAGATGATAAGTAGGGTAACCTTCCTATTAAGAGTACAACTAGAGTGTTGATACACCACTAAGTTTAGAATATCTAGTGAACCCTAGAATTTCTTATCTATAGATTGGTTTACCATTATCCCTTGATGTATTATGAAGACTTGAGAGTAGTATAAACACTATTAGAGTCAGTTAGAAATTTAACCATATTGTTTGACCCTAGTATTGAGCGACCACTAGAAATCCAAGGTCGAATATTAGGACCAACACTAATTTTTGTAGTGAGATAGTAATATTAGAACTATAAATTTAGATTCTTGTCTTATTATTAGTAGATAGCACCTTAGGAAGCCGAGAGGAATGTAATCAACAGTTTTCCTTGATCATACCTCGAATATAGCAACTAGCATACCACTTTCCATTAGAAAACCATGATGCTATCTAGAGCCCTCTATTCTAATTTTATATATTGTTCCTCTGCGACCGTAGCGTCGCTAATTGCGCGACGACTAAATTTTGTTCTTCTACTCTTTATCTTTCAACTCATGCCATCTGACACTTCTAATTGTAGACCAAGTGATTTTATTCTATGTTAGGATATATAGCTTGCTAGAATTTTGGTTGTTACTCTTGAATTTTTGAATTATGTGATTGGTAATTAGAACTTGATAGTTTTAAGTTATTCTGGTAGATTTCGACCTGATGATTATCCCTTAGTTTTTAAATTACGTAACTTGTACCACACCTCGATACGAGTTATATCCCCTATTTCCCTTAAAGGCCAATAACTTTCTATTCTTACTATTGACACTTGCTCTATAAGCCCTATGACTATGACTTAAGATGACCTTGACCTATATAATGTAAGAGGATACCCTAATAAGTACCAAGACCCTTTCTCGTAGACCTTAATAGGAGTTTCTATGGTATCCTTAAGACAGTACATTATTAATTTATTGTTTTAAGTTGGGTAGTGTGCCTCACAACCTAGTATCACATAGTCTTTTGACCTATTATTGAAGTGTAACTGAATGACATTACCTGTATGCTAGCATAAGACGACAGTGTTTAATCAGATTGTAGAACCTAGAAGCCCATACCCCTATTTGGTCGACTATGAACTTAGACAAGGAGTTAGTATGATAACTGTAGAGATTGTAAGAGTCTTATCTTCTTAGTGAACTTGGATTATTTTGTAACTTCTCTCATCATAATCTAGCGTACTTATATTTTTTGTACTACCTTGACTTATGCTGCTATTATAGCCTAGTTTTTGCAAGCTTATTCTTTCATCGAGCTTTCTCATGACATATGTATTATTGGGTGCACACAATGATACAATTGTCTAATCAGAATCGGTGTATTAAGATCTAGCTAACCTTAGTGCGCTTGGTTCGCTCTTCGCATGACTACTTTACGTGGATTGAGATATATGGTAGTAGACGAATATACTTGCCCCTAGACATGTCTGACATATCGTATCGGTTACGTAACTGTACTGATACGAGCATGTAAATAGAAAATTACCAAAAATAGGATTTCAATCCACAACTGTCCTGACAACTCTTTTTTTGAATTCCTTAATCTCTTTGAACCTCGTACTTGTATTCTATCACCTTCACCTTGAATTCTTTATTATTGCTCTCCGTCTTCCCTTATTTCGGAAAGACGAAACCTCGTGCTTGGTATAAGTTGACACACTAATAGTACTAGATATACCCCATAAGGCTAATCACATGACTTAGTGACTCACTTTTATAATTGATTAAGGGCATACCGTAGGTGATAAGTTTGGTGTTAAAATTTCTGAGGATTGAATAACATGATTAAATAATTTGAGAAATAGTTTTCTTAAAAGTATAGCGTTATTTGATAGGTGGGTAAATTCTAAGTTGGGTAGAAATTGCATTGTTAAACTTGAGGTGAATTTTTTTAGATTGTGATCAAGTGAGATTAGATAGAGAGAAACCATGTCCTATTTTAATTTCGAGGACAAAATTTTTGTAAGTTGGGTAGATTGTAAATCCCCTCACCCAAAATAGATATTTTGTGTATATTTTATATTATTATATTTATTATAGATATTGAATTTCTTTAGAGTATTCTCTTAGTTAATTAGCAAATAAATTTTTTGATATATTTACTTATATAAATATTTATTTAGAATTATTTTTAGGTTATTTTAGATTTTTGAAGATTTTTTAGAATTTTTAGGTAATTAAAATATAGGGAACGTAAATTTCTAGGACTTCTATGATTTACTTTGAGACCATACTTGCATGTTATTCCTACCAAATATTTATTTTAGGTTAAAATATTTAATTATATTTTTTCTATAATTTATTTAGAATTTTAAGAAATTTATTTAGATTTTTGAAATTAATTAGGATTTATTATATATAGTCTTAATATTAGATAGATGTTAATTTAGTGTTAATAGATATTAATAAGATTATATATAAATTATTTGTATTATCTTTAATTCTATTTAAGATTATAAATTATTGAGATAAACTTAAACTCTATTTTTAAATTAATTCAAATCCTGAGCCTACTAGGAAAGCAACTTCATGCATATCCTATCCTTATTTAAACTGATCCTATTCATATTCAAATTAGCCAATCCTAGTCGTATTCAATTAAGTAGTCTCCACCATTATAAATATCTCATCCTTCATTTTTTTTCCTAAATTCACCTCTTTTTGTCCAAAAAGAGTCAAATTCGTCATAAATTCAGCCTCATTTTCTAGTATGTTATGACGAATTAAAAAGACGATATCTCCTAGCTCCGGACTCCAAACGCGCTCCAGTTTTTTTTGTTAGAACCATATCAAGGTTAGTTTTCTGAATATATAAATTATTTCAATAATTTCAGAACCTATTTTTCCAAAAAATTCTAAAAGTGCCAGCTGTCCAAAATCAGACGCGTTTTGGTATTTTCGAGATTTCGGGAGATCCCGAACTCAGAATTATAAACCATTTAGAGTTTCAGAAAGCTGACATAATGAACTTCCAGAAAAGTATTTTTATAGAATTTAAAATTGTCACGCCCCAGTCCCAAAATGTCGAGGGACTGGAGATGCGCGGCAATGGCCAGCAGCACGCACCGATGGACAACCCAATTTAATGGATCCATCAGGGCATGCTTAAGCTGTAGTCTAACAGGAAATGGATCAAGTATTACATGTCACAGGTTATTCTAATCTCATCCACAATAGATAATCACAGATTAAATGCTAGAAATAATGCCATAGAATAACTATCAAATCTCAATAAATATCTGGGGAACAATCCGAGAATATGTCTGGTACAACAATTGCAAATAGACAGGAAATAATCAACTGGAAATAGAAATAACTGACTACATACGGCCAATGCTCAGGAGAAGTCCTCTGGTGCGAGCTCGTCTTCAGGTCCTGGTACAGCTCCTGGAAGTGCTCTGGTACGGGGTATCTCTGGATGATCTCTTCAGCTATACCTGGGGACATAGTCCATTCCAGGTCCTCAGAGGACATAACAAGGTACAGATAATACAAGCCAAAATATAAGCAGTGCAGCAGAATTAAATGAAACAGCAGGGTAAACTATGTAACCAGCTAAGTGATAAATGCAAGTTGAGAGCATCACTAGAACTCAGGCTGAGACCACTACCAGCTCTGTGTCGGGGAGCCGGGTAGCAGTAATAACACGTAAAGGGTCTAGCTCTGCTGGAGAGTCTACGACCTCACACTAATAGTATATATATATGAAAATAGCCTGTAGCCTGTGTGTCTCTCCCCACCCAATGTAATCACACGTCTCATGTCCATGACACGCAAGATCATAACTAATGCAGCAGTCATATAATGTCTAGGAATAAACTGTCCATGTCATAACCTGTATCCTATACAGAATTATCGTGAATATCTCAAGAGGATTCTGTCTCATGAATAGTGTCAAGTGTCCTGGGTTTAGGTGTACTTGATAGGACAAGTACCAAGAGTAAGGGTAACGAATGTCCATCTCTAAATGGCGTACACAACATCGCGTACGGTGTTGGCACCCGACTATGATCGGACGCTAAGTACGTCACACGGTCCTAGGTTAAGCAGTTAAAACAAGTTATAATTAAAACAAGGAAATATGCAACAAGACTGTAAAGTTGGCAAGGTATACTTGCCCTCTGATATATAACTAAGCCAAGGAATATTTAGCAAAGACTGCAAGTTTTGGCGAGGTACACTTGCCTGTGGTTCCGGCTCTGATTTCGATTCTGACTTCAGTTGGATTTGCAGGCGGTACTCCGGTTGCTGAAACAAACATCACCATCAGATCCAGAAAATATCAATCAGCTAGAAACGCCTGTCCTTGGGTCCAATTTGGAGACAAGGACAAAAACGGCAGTTTCGGGTCAAAACGGGGTCCCTATGTGGGCCCGCTTTGCACCGAAAAATGTGCTAGGGTCAAAGGTCTCCAAATTCACCAAACTCAGTGTCAACAGGTCAGAAACGCTGATACGAACCCAACGGAACTTTCAGAATTGAATTCCGATGAGCCGATCACAAAATCGCCCGTCGAGCGGGGCCTGTAGGGCCCACGACACGCGATTTTGTCAACATTCTCAGAATCGAACCAAACTTGACCCACAGGACCAGCGTATCACTACGAGTCCGATGGCGCAAGTTTCGTCTCGATCCGACATGTATACACAAAGTTAGGTCGAAATACAGAAAAGTCGGATACGGGGCGATGTCCGCGGATACGCGTTGATTTCGGTGTGCACGCACACCCGAATCAGCTTCTGTGAAATCCCACACGTCCGTATCGATGACGCGCACGTATCTGTGAAGACCGCGCACGACCAAGTCGTCCCGTTTGGCGGGGCGTACTCAGTTCCGGGGTAAAACAGGGTCTGGTTTTTCCTGTTTTTGGATCGCGGTGTGCGATCACCACAGGACGCGATGCCCCGAGCGGTTTGTCCGGACACCGAGAGGATCATACAGGCTTCGCAACGCAATTTGCGGAATCGAAAACGGAGCTAAGAGCAAAAAGTTACACGCACCTGAAGGGGACCCGAAAATCAGTGTCAAATCGTGTCCGACACGTGTCCGACACGTGTCCGATTCGGGAATCGAATCTAGGGTTAGGGCTAGGGTTCACTGGCCGACGGCGGGGACGGCGGCTGGGGCGGCGCTGAGGCGGAGGAGGCCGGGGGCTCTCGGGCGGCCGGAGGCGGCGGGCTGGGCAGCGCAGGCGGCCGGCGGCGGCTGCTGCGGGGGAAGGAGGAAGGAGGAGAAGAGGGCTGCGGGCCTGTGCGGCGGAGCTGGGAGGTGGGGCACGGCGGGTGTGCGGCGAGGGATGCGACGGCGGTGCGGTGGGGTCTGGGCGGAGCGGTGCGGCGTCGGGTGAGGGAGTTCTGGCCGGAGGGAAGAGATCGGGGGGTTTAAATAGGGTCGGGGAGGCCGAGGGAGGCGGGCGGAGCGGGCGTCGTGGCCGCGGGGTGCGGGCGTCGTGGCTGCGGGTGCGGGGAGGTGGCCGGCGGAGGCGCCACGTGGCCGGAGGCGCGGCGGAAGACCCGGGCGGCGACGGAGAACGCGGGTCGTGGAAGCTGGTCGTGGGGGAGAGGGCTGGGGAGCGGGTCGGGTTTCGGGCGGGTGCGGGTGGACCCAACCCGACCCGCTAGGCCGGTTCGGTCTGACTGAACCGGGTTCGGACTGTTCAGACCGGTTTGAACCCGGTTCAGTCCGGTTTGATTGGGTTTTTGATTTTATTTTTAATTTAATTAATAAAAATTAGTTTTCTGGTAATTAAAAATGTCTTCGGGGTCCAATAAATTCCCAGAAAATTTTCCTAAGTCCAGTTTTTCATTTTACACCCAAAAATATTATTTTCATAATATTTTAATACTATTTATTATCATTTAAAAATCATTGAATAATTAAAACCCTATTTTTAAATTACAAAAAATTCCCAGAAAATTTCAGAAAATTGTGAAAAATCTAGTTTTTAAAATTTTGAAAAATCAGGGGGTTTACAAAAATATAATTTTATTCTACTGTAAAATTTGTGCAACGTAGACGTAAATAGGAAACCACCGAAAATTGTATTATGTGCGCCCTTGTGGCCATAACTCTTTACTGACTTATGATTTTATGAAACCGTCTATTCCAGTGTTCATGTAGCATTGAAATATATAGAATTCCATACACAAATCCAGGATTTTAGTCGGTTGACTTTTTGGTCAACGGATTGCCTCGATTTGCGTGTCACGGATCACAAATCCTTAAAGTTGACTTTCTTTGGACCAAAATTAGAGCTTAACAATAAAATCAGATTATAATAAGATTAAAATATTATTTTAGGTTATTTTATTCAGAATTAAAATAGATTAAAATGGAGGAACCAATTCACCCACTTTTGTAACCTAACTTATTTAATTTATGTGACGGGTAGATCGGACGACGCCTTGAGTTGGGACTTCATTCTTTTTCAGATCAGGCAAGATACCTTGCCAAATTTCTTACAGTATTTTGCATTCTTAGTCTATTTCTGTATATTTATTGCATTTTTGTTTATTTATTGCATGTGTAGTTCCTTTCAATCATTACTATATATTAGATATGTTGACACACACTTGACACTTAGTATCATGAGAGGACAATCATTAGGCGTATGGGCTTTTAACCACTATGGTAAACCATAGTATATAGCTCGCACTACGGGCGTGTGTCACGCTGGTCGCTACCCTCGCGGTATATCGATTTCTGGAGTCTCGCTGGTCGCTACCCCCGCGGTATATCGATTTCTGATATCCACTGACGAGTGTGTGAGTTGTGAGGTAGATCGAGTAGCCTACCCTTGCCCATACGTCAAAAATTTGTCCTTATTGTATTTATATAGATTGTCTTGTACAGCTTACTTATATATTTTTAAACATTATGCATGTTTACTGTATTCAAATTGGCTTACTTCTATGTATCTTGTTACGTCCCTCTGAGGACCTGGCCCTTCCAGGTGTATATGTTCTTGAGTATTCGCAGGAGCACAGATTTGGATGGTTACGTATGTTTCGAGGATGTCTTTTCTTCGAGCCCGTGATTGATAGCTGATATTCTTATATTGTGTTTGCTGTGTTGTACTTTCACATTTGAGTTGATAGTGGATTTATCTCCATCCAACTAGCATCTTTAGATACTTTGTATTGAGATCTAGTTTCATAGATATTGGTTTTATTTATATTTGATTTTTCGTGGAAGAGATTTAGATTATACCCTGTGACTTATGATAGATTTATACCACTTGTGGATTTGATATTTATATTACAGTGTACATATGGGTTTGGTTTCCATATATTAGAGTTGTCATATCCATGTGGCTGGCATGCTTACGTGTCCTAGTCCTTCGTATTTTGGGACTGGGGCATGACAAGTTGTGACATTATTGACAGGTTATGATCATATTATTGTGTGAGATTGATAGATAGATATATCTATTAACCTAGACAACGTTCTACCGTCGATGCTGCAGCGTAGGATGGATGTATCCACTACCCATGACCCGATCATCCGGGTGTGGGTCATGACACATTTTTAAGGTGGCCTATGTAGGTCAGGTTTCGTAATTGGTGCGATATCGTGGTAGTGCTCGGCTTAGACGTACTACTGCGAGCCTGCAATAGGATATAGGATATAGGATGAGAGAATACTCAATCACAAACTAGGAGACTTATACTCTTATTTGATTCTTGAATATTTTGTTTCTTCTTGTAGCTTTGAGTTCTTATCTCCTTTGAAACCCAATATATGCCCATCTATAACCTCAAAAATGGTGACTTTCAACTTGGTGGAAGGGGATGCAAGCAAGAAGGTTGCATGGTAGGAGCCTCAGAGGATAAATTTCCTTTAACTTTGGATAGAGAAAAGTGATTAAATTAGAATTTTGATATACCTTTTTGTATAAACTTCTTAGACATATCAATGAATAAATTGGTGACATTATGACACTCTTGAGGGTGAATTGATGATGATAGTATGATACTCATAACATATATATTGAATTATGAATGATTGCAAAAATCAAGAAAAATAAGGAATGTGAATGTTAGGTTGAAGATTACCAGTCTCCTGACATAAAGACCTCTTAGATGGTATGAATATAGAGAAGTACGTAGATGATAAATTTTATATATATTGAGGTTAAAAGAAAATTGGATATTCTTAAGGATTAAGGAAGTATTGAGGATGATGGCAAATTAAATTATATGAATTGGAAGTTATCAGGATGGTAGTATAGAGTTGAATAATAAAACTAGGGATTTATAAATAAGTGAACATGAAATCATTGACTCTTTGGATATAAGTTTTAATTGGGAAATAATAATCGATGACAAGTTTATGAACTGAGAAGTTCAAATCATAAGGTTAAATTAGTAAACGGAGATTGAAGGAATATAAATATTTCGAGGTCAAAATTTAATTTAATGACATATATTATTGATGAAGGAAATAAGAATTTGACAGAAATGCTAACATTGAGAGTTTAGCAAATTTAAGGAATACAAAGAATAATTCGAGATTAAATGAAGGGATTGAACTTGAATAGAGAATATAAATTTTGACTTGAAGGTTATGGATTCAGTTAAAAATAAGTTAAGAAAATTGGGAATTTTTAAAGATTCAGAGTTTGATGATGGAATACAAAATCTGATAATGTATCACAAGATTATATGGGTGTGCCTTTCAAGAACAGTTACTTCTGAGAAAGATCGAGCAAATATTCTAGAACAATGTTCTCTACCAGCTATCGTACCTTTCTGATTAACTCTATTTTTGTATTAATTACAATATTTTGTTATACCAGTTTAACTATATTTTTGTCTATCCTAGTCGTGCTATTCTTATTAGGATAATTTGTTGGACAATTCATAGGTGGAACCCTTGATAGAGACTATGGTATCATGGATAGTAGGATTATAACCATGCATGTTTGGTAATAAGGAATGAGTCTTGTAGAGTTATACTTGTGTGACCTAGATAGAATTTCCCAGAATATGAGTATTTGGGAAAAATGTAACCTTGAAGAGAACTAGATAAGATCACTGGAGTATGTTTATAGGAAGAAATAATATTTTGAATTCGAAACATCACTGTTAAAAATTAAAAAATTGATAGAGTGAATCTAAGTTTGAGCAATAGAGGAGATAAAACAAGAACTTGTGATTGAAGAAAGGAGATGTTGATCATAAGAGAGAGGTACAAATTTTAGGTGATATTGAGGACTAATGAGATAGTCAAGGGCCATGATTGATCATGAGAATCTGGTTCCTAGTAAATTTGGTAACGAGGGATAATGAAGATATGGAAGATTTAAATTTTTATGGTGACTTAGATCGCGGTGAATCTTGTGTTTCGGTGGTTTACAAGTTAAGAAAAAACCGAAGAATAACCAAGATAAGTTTTGGACAAATAGAAATTGGTATAAGATTTTGATGGATTTTTAGTATATGCATATTCAATCGAGAAAGAAATTAGGTTGGGGACAAAGTGGGTGAAAGTGAGAATGATGAGATTATTCAAGAGTGATGAAGGAAATAATAATTTAATCAAAATACAGAATTGGAATTTCGAGCATGCCTAATGGAACAGAATAAATTTTGAAGTAATAAGAACTGTATGATAAAATAACCTGATACGAATTGAGGTAAAACTAGAGGTCAAAATACAAGAAAAGAACATTGGTGGTGAAATAGTTGAATAGGAATGAAAATACAAAATATCGGAGGATAGTAGATGAATGGCAAATAAGACGATGTACGAGATATTTTGACTGGAGGAACATACATAGTATATAGAATCTTGAAATTGATACGATGTATTTGGAAACTCGAAGGAGAATTGAATTTCGAAAGATGAACACTTCTATGGACAAGATTAAAATTTTGGGGTAACTACATCTTACAAGTTGCAATTGATTACAGAGGATCATAAGTTTACCTAGAAACGATAAGAGAAAATATTTACGGATAAGGGAAAGTGAACTTATATGTAGTTTTATGATTTTAATATTTAGATCGATAAATTAGAAGGGTATGATAGAGGTTAATGTATCAAGGACAATATAGGGACTTGAACTGGAAGCTTCAAGATCTGTGTAATGAGGAATCAAGACTTGTGAAACATAAATATTAGGTGATATTCCTAGGAGAGGAGTTGTATGAGCATGACCTTATCATAGAGCCGTGAGGTATTCTTTCTTTCTTGATCGTGCTTGTTCTGTCCTAGTGATAGTTTCTTCCTTAAATTTTGAGAAAGAAATTTTTCTAAGGGGGTAGGATTATAACCACCTAATTCTGGAAAGAGGAATATTTTTGTCATTTCATATAATTGCTATTGTATTATTATAATTAGGTCTAATATAATTAACTGCCATGAGTGTACTAGCTAGTTAGTTTAGACTTAGTATTGGTTCAACCCATACTTGATCACTAAACCAATTAGACTAGTCATGACTTAAACTAGTTTCGGATTAATGAATGGATAGAATATTTTCTATTATTAGACTAGATTCTTTCCTCATAATTAATTATTACTTCCTGAAAACATAAAGGGGAATAGTAGACTTATCAAATGACAAACCCTAACCCTATAGCTAGGTCGGCCCTATAAGAGGGAGTGTAGCCTCCTTCCTTTTTTATTTTCCTACTCCACTAAACAATAATTTAGTTCTTCCCCAATTTAAGGCCAATTCCGATCCATTTCCCCTCAAATTACTTCCATTCCTAATCAAAGTCATTTCCATGGAGGCCTAGGAGCTTGGATTGCAATGAGCACTACTTGGAGGAATGATTTCTAGGAAGTTGTGTCTATTCCAATATCTACATGTCCATTTAGAGGAGTTTCAATGGGATTCGACTTTCAATAGGTAAATTTTCATATTCTTAGTAATTTTATGGTTATTTTGTAGTATTGAACCATTAGAAACTCATCCATGGCTAAGGACATCCTTTAGAAAGAAGAACTAAGTGCTAGAAGTCCCTATTACAATAGTTCTAGTGCTTGTTGTGGCCAAATTAGGAATTCGATTAGTTTCTAACTGAATATGATATAAAATGCGCGTAGAATGGTCAAAATGAGTATCAATAGTGATCCTAACCGAGATACGGCTTAGAATAGGCATAGATTGATAAAAATAATTATAGATGGGTGATTCTAAAAGAAGTTATGGTTTAAAATGGGCTTATGTCGGTAAAAACTAGTATGGATGGATGATTTGACCAAAATATGGTGTAAAAGTGGCAAGTACTGAAACATGATTATGATCAGAATAAGGTACCAAATGCTCGCAGGAGGGTGAAAACGAGTATAAATGAGTGGTTCTAACTAAAAGATGGTATAAGATAATGCGAACGTGTTTAGATCGGTAATTCTAACCAAAATATAGTATAAAATAGACGTAGAATAGTGAAAACGAGTGTATAAATGGGTGATTCTAACCAAAATTATGGTATAGAATGAGCTTAGATTGGTAAAAACTAGTAAAATAAGTGATTCTAACTGCAATATAGAATAAAATCAACGTAGAATGAGGAAAACAAGTATGGATGAGGATTCTAGCCAAAATATGGTATAAAACAAGTGTCAAAAGTTAAAACGATCATTGAGATGTGATGTTAACCAAAATTATGGTATAGAATTGGCGTAGAATGGTAAAAAACGAGTATTGACGTATGATTCTAACCGAAATATAGTATATATGTTGCCTAGATTGGAGAAACGAGGATAGAAATATGATTTTAACCAAAATAAGATATCAAATACAAGTAAAATGGTTTAAAACGAGTTATAAATGAGTGATTCGAACAGAAACTGTAAACCCTCTCGACGAAATTTTGGTCTACTTAGCTTAGATAGAGAGACCTAGGTTAGTTTAAAGCCAATAAAAATTAGAACACATTATTTTAGATTTATTGTGCAATATTTGTATCACTTAGTGCACCTTACCGTTGTTTCGATATTTGGAGTGCTACACTAGCATTTACCTTCAAACAAATTTCACATACTTTTTCTAGACATGCCAACCTTCTATTCTGACCCTTGTGTAACTTATAAATACTATCTCTTGTGCTTTATTTTAGTCCCATAATATTCATTACAAACGTCCATTCTTAAATTCAAATAAATATGACTTTGCATCTTTGTTCGTTCCAATCAAAATTGGAGACCAACCTCGACCAGTTTTGTGCAACCCAAATTATGACAATATTCTATTCTAAGCCTACTACGTCCATGACACTTGTGTCCCACCCAATTTTAATCCTATGTATTTCCAATTAATTAAAGAACACCAATTACACTAATTTTTAATTAAATTGGTGTAAGGATCCAACCTCACCTAAAACTAGATCCGACTCCAACCCAAACCCCCACTCGATAGGATTGTAACCACATAATTCTAGAAAGAGAGATATTTTTGTCATTTCATATAATTGCTATTATATTATTATAATTAGTTCTAATAACTTTAACCGAAATAAGGTAGGATTGTACATGACATAGGTAGAATCGAGTATTAATAAATAATTTTAGAATATAAGGTAGGATTGTACATTTCAAAATATAAGTTCCCACTCGGTAAGATTGTACATGACATAGGTAGAATCAAGTATTGATAAATAATTTTAACCGAAATAAGGTGTAAAGACGTAGATTTGTGGAAACGAGTACTAAAATGTGATTATGGTCGATGGTTTATTATGAGAATAAGCAAAGAATACTACGTGTTTGGATCGGTGATTCTAATAAAAAAATATGGTATAAAACAGACATAGAATGGTGAAAAGGAGTACAAATGGGGGACTCTAACAAAAATATGATATAGAATTAGCGTAGAATGGTTAAAACACGTATCAGTGGATGATCTCAACGGAGATATGGTTTAGAATAGGCATAGATTGATGAAAATAAGCTTAGATTGGTGAAAACAAGTACAAATAAGTGACTCTAATCGAAATATAGAATCGAATAAACATAGAATCATGAAAACAAGTATGGATGGGCAATTCTAACCGAAATATGGTATTAAAATAGATATAGAATGGTGAAAACAAGTGTAGATGGGTGATTCTAACTTAAATATGATATAGAATGAGCATAGAAGGGTCAAAACAAGTATCGATTAATGATTCTAACCGAAATATGGTATATAAGTGGCATAGATTGGCAAAATAAGTATAGAAATGTGATTCTAACCGAAATAAGATAACAAATGCTCATAAAATGGTGAAAATGGGTATAAATGTGGGATTCGAACCGAAACATGGTATAATATGGCCGTAAATTGATGGAAAAGAGTTTATATCATTGATTCTAATCAAAATTTGGTACAAAACATGGGTAAAATCTTGAAAGCGAGTATAGATGAGTAATTCTAATTGAAATATGGGATAGAATATGGTAGATTGGAGAAAATGAGTATAGATAGGTGATTCTAACCAAAATATGGTATAAAACGGCATAGATTTGTTGAAATGAGTACTAAAATATGATTTTGATCGACAGATTAGTGCGAGAATGAGCGTAGAATGATAAAAACATGTTTAGATTAGTGATTCTAACCAAAATATGGTATAAAATAGACGTAGAATAGCAAGAACGTGTATCGATTAGTTGATTCTAACTGAATATGATATAGAATGCGCATTGAATGGTCAAAATGAGTATCGATGGTGATCCCAACCGAGATACGGCTTAGGCATAGATTGATGAAAATAAGTATAGATGGGTGATTCTAAAATAAATTATGGTATAGAATGGGCTTATATTGGTGAAAACTAGTACAAATAAGTGATTATAACCGAAATAAGGAATAGAATGAACGTAGAATAATAAAAATTAGTATGGATGGGTGATTCAACCGAAATATAATGTAAAAGTGGCATAAAATTGTGAAGGCGAGTACTGAAACATGATTATGATCGAAATAAGGTACCAAATGCTCGTAGGATGGTGAAAACGAGTATAAATGAGTGGTTCTAACCGAAAGATGGAATAGGATGATGCAAACGTATTTAGATCGATAATTCTAACCAAAATATAGTATAAAACATACATAGAATAGTGAAATTGAGTGTATAGATAGGTGATTATGGTATAGAATGAGCTTAGATTGGTGAAAACTAGTAAACTAAGTGATTCTAACTGCAATATGGAATAAAATTAACGTAGAATGAGAAAAATGAGTATGGATGGGATTCTAACCAAAATTTGGTATAAAACAAGTGTCGAAGGTGAAAATGATCATTGAGATGTGATGCAAACCAAAATTATGGTGTAGAATTGGCGTAGAATAGTTAAAATGAGTATTGATGTGTGCTTCTAACTGAAATATTGTATATATGTTGCATAGATTGGTGAATCGAGGATATATATGATTTTAACCAAAATAAGATATTAAATGCTCGTAAAAGGGTAAAAAATGAGTTATAAATGAGTCATTCGAACCGAAACATAGTATAACATGATCAGTGATGTAAACAAATTTAGATTATTGTGGTATAAAACATGGGCAGAATCATGAAAACAAGAATATAAGAGTGATTCTAACCGAAATATGGCAAAAAAGGCATAGATTAGCAGAAACAGTTACTGAAATATAATTATAATCGAAATAAGGTATCAAATGCTCGCAAAATAGTAAAAACGAGTATAAATGAGTGATCCTAAACTAAGTAGGGTATAGAATAAGCATAGAATTAAAACGAGTATAGATAAGTAATTTTAACCGAAATAATAGAATGAGCTTAGTTTGGTGAAAACTATTAAAATAAGTGATTCTAACTGCAATATGGAATAAAATCAACGTAGAATGAGAAAAATGAGTATGGATGTGGGATTCTAACAAAAAAATGGTATACAACAAGTATCGAAGGTGAAAACAATCATTGAGATATGATGCTAACCGAAATTATGGTGTAGAATGGGCGTGGAATGGTGCAAATGAGTATAAACGTGTGATTCTAACCAAAATATAGTATATACATTGCCTAGATTGGTGAAACGATGATAGAAATATGATTTTAACCAAAATAAGATATCAAATGCTCCTAAAAGGGTGAAAATTGAGTTATAAATGAGTGATTCATACCGAAACATATTATAACATTATCGTAGTTATGTAAACGAGTTTAGATCATTGTGGTATAAAACAGGGGTAGAATCGTGAAAACGAGAATAGATGAGTGATTTTAACCGAAATATGGCATAAAACTAGCGTAGATTTGCGGAAACGGGTACTGAAATATGATTATAATCAAAATAATGTATCAAATGCTCACAAAATAGTAAAAACGAGTATAAATGAGTGCTCCTAACCGAAGTAGGGTATAGAATAAGCATAGAATTTAAACGAGTATAGATAGGTAATTTTAACCGAAATAAGGTATAACAGTGGCACAGATTTCTAGAAACGAGTGCTGAAATATGATTATGGTCGATAATTTAGTGTGAAAATGAGCATAGAATAGTGAAAACATGTTTGGATCGGTGATTCTAACAGAAAAATATGGTATAAAACAGACGTAGAATGGTAAAAACTAGTACAGATGGAGGATTCTAACTGAAATATGATATAGAATGAGCGTAGAATAGTTAAAACACGTATCGATTGGTGATCCTAACCGAGATATGGTTTAGAATAGGCATTGATTGATAAAAATGAATATAGATGGGCGATTCTAATAGAAATTATGGTATAAAATAAGCTTCAATTGGTGAAAACAAGTACAAATAGGTGACTCTAACCGAAATATGGAATCGAATGAACGTAGAATCATAAAAACGAGTTTGGATGGATAATTCTAACCGAAATATGGTATTAAAATAGACGTAGAATAGTGAAAATGAGTATAGATGAGTGATTCTAACTGAAATATGATATAGAATGAGCGTAGAAGGGTCAAAACGATTATCGATTGGTGATTCTAACCGAAATATGGTATATAAGTGGCATAGATTGCCGAAATGAGTATAGAAATATGATTCTACCTGAAATAAGGTACCAAATGCTCCTAAAATGGTGAAAATGGGTATAAATGTGTGATTTAAACCAAAACATGGTATAATATGGTCGTAGATTGATGGAAAAGAGTTTATATCATTTATTCTAATCGAAATATGGAACAAGACATGGGTATAATCATGAAACGAGTATAGATGAGTGATTCTAATCGAAATATGGTGTAGAATATGGTAGATTATAGAAAATAAGTATAGATAGGTGATTCTAAATGAAATATGGTATAAAAGTGGCATAAATTTACTAAAATAAATACTGAAATATGATTATGATCGAGGAATTAGTGCAAGAATGAGCATACAATGATGAAAACTTGTTTAGATCGGTGATTCTAACCAAAATAAGGTATAAAACAAACATAAAATAGCGAGAACGTGTATCAATTAGTTGATTCTAACTGAATATGATATAGAATGTGCGTAGAATGGTCAAATAAGTATCTACAGTGATCCTAACCGAGATATAGCTTTGAATAGGCATAGATTGATGAAAACGAGTATAGATGGGTGATTCTAAAAGAAAATTATGGTATAGAATAGGCTTATATTGGTGAAAACAAGTAAAATAAGTTATTATAACTGAAATATGGAATAAAATTAACGTAGAATGATGAAAACGAGTATGGATGTGTGATTCCACCGAAATATGGTGTAAAACTGGCGTAGAATTGTGGAGGCGGGTAAAGAAACATGATTATGATCGAAATAAGGTCCAAATGCTCGTAGGATGGTAAAAACGAGTATAAATGAGTGGTTCTAACCGAAAGATGGTACATAATGATGCGAACGTGTTTAGATCGGTAATTCTAACAAAAATATAGTATAAAACAGACATAGAATGGTGAAAACGAATGTATAGATGGGTGATTTTAACCAAAATATGATATAGAATGAGCGTAGAATGGTTAAAATGCGTATCGATTGATGATCCTAACCGAGATATTATTTAGAATAGTCATAAATTGATGAAAATGAATATAGATGGGCGATTCTAATAGAAATTATGGTATAGAATGAGCTTAGATTGGTAAAAAAAAGTACAAATAGGTGACTCTAACCGAAATACCGAATCGAATGAACATATAATCATAAAAACAAGTATGGATGGGCGATTCTAACTGAAATATGGTATTAAAATAGATGTAGAATGGTGAAAACAAGTGTAGATGGGTGATTCTAACTGAAATATGATATAGAATGAGCGTAGAAGGGTCAAAACGAGTATCGATGGGTGATTCTAACCGAAATATGGTATATAAGTGGCATAGATTGGAGAAATAAGTATAGAAAGTTGATTCTAACCGAAATAAGGTACCAAATGCTCCTAAAATGGTGAAAACGGGTATAAATGTTTGATTCGAACCAAAATATGGTATAATATGGTCGTAGATTGATGAAAAATAGTTTATATCATTGATTCTAATCGAAATATGATACAGAACATAGGTAGAATCGTGAAAGCGAGTATAGATGAGTAATTCTAATCGAAATATGGTGTAGAATATGGTAGATTGGAGAAAATGAGTATAGATAGGTGATTCTAACTGAAATATGGTGTAAAAGCGGCGTAGATTTGTTGAAATGAGTACTAAAATTTGATTCTAATCGACGGATTAGTGCGAGAATGAGCATAGAATAATGAAAACGTATTTAGATCAGTGACTCTAACCAAAATACGGTATCAAACAGACGTAGAATAGCGAGAACGAGTTTCGATTAGTTGATTCTAACTGAATATGATATAGAATGCACATAAAATTGTCAAAACGAGTATCGATGGTGATCCGAATCGAGATACGACTTTGGCATAGATTGATAAAAACGAGTATAGATGGGTGATTCTAAAATAAATTATGGTATAGAATGGCCTTATATTGGTGAAAACTAGTACAAATAAGTGATTATAACCGAAATAAGGAATAGAATGAACGTAGAATGATAAAAATGAATATAGATGGGTGATTCAACCGAAATATGGTATAAATATGGCATAGATTTATGGAGGCGAGTACCGATATGATTATGACCGAATTAAGGTACCAAATGCTCGTAGGATGGTGAAAACGATTATAAATGAGTGGTTATAACTGAAACATCGTATAGGATGATGCGAACGTATTTAGATCGGTAATTCTAACCAAAATATGGTATAAAACAGACGTATGATAGTGAAAATGAGTGTATAGATGGGTGATTATAAGCAAAATTATGATATAGAATGAGCTTAGATTGGTAAAAACCAGTAAAATAAGTGATTCTAACTGCAATATGGAATAAAATCAACGTACAATGAGAAAAACGAGTATGGATGGGGATTCTAACCAAAATTTGATATAAAATAAGTGTTGAAGGTGAAAATGATCATTGAGATGTGATGTTAACCGAAATTATGGTGTAGAATGGTTAAAACGAGTATTGACATATGATTCTAACCGAAATATAGTATATATGTTGCATAGATTGGTGAATCGAGGATAGAATGTGATTTTAACCAAAATAAGATATCAAATGCTCGTAAAAGGGTAAAAAACGAGTTATAAATGAGTGATTCGAACCGAAACATAGTATAACATGATCATAGTGATATAAATGAGTTTAGATTGTTGTGGTATAAAATATGGGCAGAATCATGAAAACGAGAATATAAGAGTGATTCTAACCGAAATATGGCATAAAAGTGACGTAGATTTGCAGAAATAGTTACTGAACTATGATTATAATCGAAATAGGGTATCAAATGCTCACAGAATAGTAAAAATGAGTAAAAATGAGTGATCCTAACCGAAGTAGGGTATATAATAAGCATAGATTTAAAACGAGTATAGATAGGTAATTTTAACCAAAATAATAGAATGAGCTTAGTTTGGTGAAAACTAGTAAAATAAGTGATTCTAACTGCTATATGGAATAAAATCAACATAGAATGAGGAAAACGAGTGTGGATGGGGGATTCTAACAAAAATTTGGTATAAAACAAGTGTCGAAGATGAAAATGATCATTGAGATGTGATGCTAACCAAAATTATGGTGTAGAATGGACGTAGAATATTGCAAATGAGTATAGACGTGTAATTCTAACCGAAATATTGTATATGCGTTGCCTAGATTGGTGAAACGAGGATAGAAATATAATTTTAACCAAAATAAGATATCAAATGCTCGTAAAAGGGTAAAAAATGAGTTATAAATGAGTGATTCATACCAAAACATATTATAACATGATCGTAGTTATGTAAACAAGTTTAGATCATTGTGGTATAAAACAGGGGCAGAATAGTGAAAACGAGAATAGATGAGTGATTTTAACCGAAATATGGCATAAAACTGGTGTAGATTTGCGGAAACGGGTACTAAAATATGATTATAATCGAAATAATGTATCAAATGCTCGCAAAATAGTAAAAACGAGTATAAATGAGTGGTCATAACCGAAGTAAGGTATAGAATAAGCATATAATTAAAACGAGTATAGATAGATAAATTTACCCAAAATTAGGTATAAAAGTGGCATAGATTTCTAGAAACGAGTACTAAAATATGATTATGGTCAATGGTTTAGTGTGAGAATGAGCATAGAATAGTGAAAACATGTTTGGATCGGTGATTCTAACAAAAAATATGGTATAAAACAGACGTAGAATGGTGAAAACAAGTACAGATGGGAGATTCTAACTAAAATATAGAATGAGCGTAGAATGGTTAAAACACGTATCGATTGGTGATCCTAACCAAGATATGGTTTAGAATAGGCATAGATTGATAAAAATAAATATAGATGGGCGATTCTAATAGAAATTATGGTATAGAATGAGCTTAGATTGGTGAAAACAAGTACAAATGGGTGACTCTAACCGAAATATGGAATCGAATGAACGTAGAATCATAAAAACGAGTTTGGATGGACGATTCTAACCAAAATATGGTATTAAAATAGACGTAGAATGGTGAAAGCAACTATAGATGAGTGATTCTAACTGAAATATGATATAGAATAAGCGTAGAAGGGTCAAAACGAGTATCAATGGGTGATTCTAACCGAAATATGGTATATAAGTGGCATAGATTGGCGAAACGAGTATAAAAATATGATTTTAACCGAAATAGGTACCAAATGCTCCTAAAAAGGTGAAAACGGGTATAAATGTGTGATTCGAACCGAAATATGGTATAATATGGTTGTAGATTGATGGAAAAGAGTTTATATTTTTTATTCTAATCGAAATATGGTACAGGACATGGGTAGAATCATGATAGCGAGTATAGATGAGTGATTCTAATCAAAATATGGTGTAGAATATGGTAGATTGGAGAAAATTAGTATAGATAGGTAATTCTAACCAAAATATGGTATAAAAATAGAATAAATTTAATGAAATGAGTACTGAAATAGGATTATAATCGACGGATTAGTGCGAGAATGAGTATAGAATGATGAAAACATGTTTAGATTGGTGATTCTAACCAAAATAAGGTATAAAACAATGTAGAATAGTGAGAACGTGTATCGATTAGGTTATTCTAACTGAATATGATATAGAATGCGCGTAGAATGGTCAAAATGAGTATCGATGGTGATCCTAACTGAGATACAGCTTAGAATAGGCATAGATTGATAAAAACGAGTATAGATGGGTGATTCTAAAAGAAATATATGGTATAAAATGGTCTTATATTGTTGAAAACAAGTACAAATAAGTGATTATAAATGAAATATAGAATAAAATGAACGTAGAATGATGAAAACGAGTATGGATGTGTGATTCAACCAAAATATGGTATAAAAGTGGAGTAGAATTGTGGAGGCGGGTAAAGAAACATGATTATGATCGAAATAAGGTATCAAATGCTCGTAGGATGGTGAAAACGAGTATAAATGAGTGGTTCTAACCGATAGATGGTATAGGATGATGCGAACGTGTTTAGATCGATGATTCTAACCAAAATATAGTATAAAATAAATGTAGAATGGTAAAAACGAGTGTATAGATAGGTGATTCTAACCGAAATATGATATAAAATGAGCGTAGAATGGTTAAAATACGTATCGATTGTTGATCCTAACCGAGATATTATTTAGAATAGGCAAAGATTGATAAAAATAAATATAGATGGGCGATTCTAATAGAAATTATGATATATAGTTAGCTTAGATTGGTGAAAACAAGTACAAATAGGTGACTCTAACCAAAATATGGAATCGAATGAACGTAGAATCATAAAAAATGAGTATGGATGGGCGATTCTAACTGAAATGTGGTATTAAAATAGACGTAGAATGGTGAAAATAAGTGTAGATGGGTGATTCTAACTGAAATATGATATAGAATGAGCCTAAAAGGGTCAAAACTAGTATCGATGGGTGATTCTAACCAAAATATGGTATATAAGTGGCATAAATTGGCAAAACGAGTATAGAAATGTGATTCTAACCGAAATAAGGTACAAAATGCTCCAAAAATGGTGAAAACGGATATAAATATATGATTCAAACAAAAAATGGTATAATTTGGTTGTAGATTGATGGAAAATAGTTTATATCGTTGATTCTAATCAAAATATGGTACATGACAAGGGTAGAATTATGAAAGCGAGTATAGATGAGTGATCCTAATTGAAATATGGTATAGAATATGGTAGATTGGAGAAAATGAGTATATATAGGTGATTCTAACCAAAATATAGTATAAAAGCAGGGTAGATTTATTTAAATGGGTACTGAAATATAATTATGATCGACGAATTATACGAGAATGAGTGTAGAATGATGAAAACGTGTTTAGATCGGTATTCCTAACCAAATTTTGGTATAAAACAGACGTAGAATAGCGAGAACGTGTATCGATTAGTTGATTCTAACTGAATATGATATAGAATATGCGTAGAATGGTCGAAAAGATTATCGATGGTGATCCTAACCGAGATACGGCTTAGAATAGGCATAGATTGGTGAAAACGAGTATAGATGTGTGATTCTAACAAAAATTATGGTATATAATAGGCTTATATTGGTGAAAACAAGTTTAAGTGATTATAACTGAAATATCGAATTAAATAAACGTAGAATGATGAAAACGAGTATGGATGGGTGATTCAACCAAAATATGGTGTAAAAGTGGCATAAAATTGTGGAGGCTGGTTATGAAACATGATTATGATCGAAATAAGGTACCAAATGCTCGTAGGATGGTAAAAACGAGTATAAATGAGTGGTTCTAACCAAAGATGGTATAGGATGATGTGAACGTGTTTAGATCGATAATTCTAACCAAAATATAGTATAAAACAGATGTAGAATGGTGAAAACGAGTGTATAGATGGGTGATTCTAACCGAAAAATAATATAAAATGAGCATAGAATGGTTAAAATGCGTATAGATTGGTGATCCGAACCTAGATATAGTTTAAAATATGCATAGATTGATGAAAATGAATATAGATGGGCGATTCTAATAGAAATTATGGTATATAATGAGCTTAGATTACTGAAAATAAGTACAAATAGGTGACTCTAACCGAATTATGGAATCGAATGAACGTAGAATCATAAAAATGAGTATGGATGGGCAATTCTAACCGAAATATGGTATAAAAATAGATGTAGAATGGTAAAAACAAGTGTAGATGGGTGATTCTAACTGAAATATGATATAGAATGAGCGTACAAGGGTCAAAACGAGTATCAATGGATAATTCTAACCGAAATATGGTATATAAGTGGCATAGATTGGCGAAACAAGTATACAAATATGATTCTAACTGAAATAAGGTACCAAATGCTCCAAAAATGGTGAAAACGGGTATAAATGTGTGATTCAAACCGAAAATGGTATAATTTGGTCGTAGATTGATGGAAAATAGTTTATATCGTTGATTCTAATCGAAATATGGTACATGACATGGGTATAATCATGAAAGCGAGTATAGATGAGTGATTCTAATCGAAATATGGTATAGAATATAGTAGATTGGAGAAAATAAGTATAAATTGGTGATTCTAACCAAAATATGGTGTAAAAGCGGCATAGATTTGTCGAAATAGGTATTAAAATTTGATTATGATCGACGAATTAGTGCGAGAATGAGCATAGAATTATGAAAACGTGTTTAGATCGATGATTCTAACCAAAATAAGGTAGAAACAGACGTAGAATAGATATAACGTGTATTGATTAGTTGATTCTAACTGAATATGATATAGAATACGCGTAGAATGGTCAAAATGAGTATCGATGGTGATCCTAATCGGGATACAGCTTAGAATTGGCATAGATTGATGAAAATGAGTATAGATGGGTGTTTCTAAAAGAAAATTATGGTATAGAATGGGCGTATATTGGAGAAAATAAGTACAAATAAGTTATTATAACCGAAATATGGAATAGAATGAACATAGAATGATAAAAACGTTTATGGATGGATGATTCAACCGAAATATGGTATAAAAGTGGCGTAGAATTGTGGATGTGAGTACTCAAACATGATAATGATCAAAATAAGGTATCAAACGCTTGTAGGATGGTGAAAACGAGTATAAATGAGTGGTTCTAACCGAAAGATGATATAGGATGATGCGAATGTGTTTAGATCGGTAATTCTAACCAAAATATGGTATAAAACAGACGTAAAATAGTAAAAATGAGTGTATAGATAGGTGATTCTAACCAAAATTATGGTAAAGAATGAGCTTAGTTTGGTGAAAACCAGTAAAATAAGTGATTCTAACTGCAATATGGAATAAAATCAACGTAGAATGAGGAAAACGAGTATTGATGGGGGATTCTAACCAAAATTTAGTATAAAACAAGTATCGAAGGTGAAAACGATCATTAAGATATGATTGTAACCGAAATTATAGTATTGAATGGGCATAGAATGGTGAAAATGAGTATAGACGTCTGATTTTAACCAAAATATTAATATACGTTGCCTAGATTAGTGAAACGATGATAGAAATGTGATTTTAACCAAAATAATATATCAAATGCTCGTAAAAGGGTAAAAAATGAGTTATAAATGAGTGATTCAAACTGAAACATAGTACAACATGATCATTGTTATGCTAACGAGTTTAGATCATTGTGGTATAAAACATGGGCATAATCGTGAAAACGAGAATAGATGAGTAATTTTAACCAAAATATGGCCAAAACTGGTGTAGATTTGCGAAAACGGGTACTAAAATATGATTATAATCGAAATAAGCTTGTAGAATAGTAAAAACGAGTATAAATGAGTAGTCTTAACGAAAGTAGGGTATAGAATAAGCATAGAATTAAAACAAGTATAAATAGATAATTTTAACCGAAATAAGGCATAAAAGTGGCGTAGATTTATAGAAACGAGTACTGAAATATGATTATGGTCGACAATTTAGTGTGAGAATGAGCATAGAATAGTGAAAAGTATTTGGATCGGTGATTCTAACAAAAAAATATAGTATAAAATAGAAGTAGAATGGTGAAAACGAGTACATATGGGAGAATCTAACTGAAATATGATATAGAATGAGCATAAAATGGCTAAAACGGGTATCGATTGATGATCCTAACCGAGATGTGGTTTATAATAGACATAGATTAATGAAAATGAATATAGATAGGCGATTCTAATAGAAATTATGGTATAGAATGAGCTTAGATTGGTAAAAATAAGTACAAATAGGTGACTCTAACCGAAATATAGAATTGTATGAACGTAGAATCATGAAAACGAATATGAATGGGCGACTCTAACCAAAATATGGTATTAAAATAGACATAGATTGGTGAAAACAAGTGTAGATGGGTTATTCTAACTAAAATATGATATAGAATGAGCGTAGAAGGGTCAAAACGCATATCGATGGGTGATTCTAACCGAAATATAGTATATAAGTGGCATAGATTGACGAAACGAGTATAAAAATGTGATTCTAACCGAAATAAGATACCAAATGCTCCTAAAATGGTGAAAACGAATATAAATGTGTGATTTGAACCGAAACATGGTATAATATGGTCGTAGATTGTGGGAAAAAGTTTATATCATTGATTCTAGTCGAAATATGGTACAGGACATGGGTAGAATCATAAAAGCGAGTATAGATGAGTGATTATAATCAAAATATAATGTAGACTATGGTAGATTGGAGAAAATGAGTATAAATAGGTGATTCTAACCGAAATAAGGTATAAAAGTGGCATAGATTTATGGAAACGAGTACTAAAATATGATTATAGTCGACGGTTTCGTGTGAGAATGAGTAAAAACATGTCTGGATCGGTGATTCTAAGAAAAAATGGTATAAAACAGACGATGAATGGTGAAAACGAGTACAGATGGGGGATTCTAACTGAAATATGATACAGAATGAGCGGAGATTAGTTAAAACGCGTATCGATTGATGATCCTAACCGAGATATGGTTTAGAATAGGCGCAGATTTGTTTAAATTAGTACTGAAATATGATTATGATTGACGAATTATTGCGAGAATGAGCATAGAATGATAAAAATATGTTTAGATCGGTAATTCTAACCAAAATAAGGTATAATAGACGTAGAATAGCGAGAACGTGTATTGATTACTTGATTCTAACTGAATATGATATAGAATGCGCATAGAATGGTCAAAACGAGTATCGATGGTGATCCTAACCAAGATACAACTTTGACTAGGCATAGATTGATGAAAACGAGTATAGATGGATGATTCTAAAAAATAATTATGGTATAAAATGGGCTTATATTGGTGAAAACAAGTACAAATAAGTGATTATAATCGAAATATGGAATAGAATGAACGTAGAATGATAAAAATGAGTATGGATGGGTGATTCAACCGAAATATGGTGTAAAAGTGGCATAGAATTATGGAGGCGGGTAATAAAACATGATTATGATCGAAATAAGGTATCAAATGCTCGGAGGATGGTGAAAATGAGTATAAATGAGTGGTTCTAACCAAAAGATGGTATAGGATGATGTGAACGTGTTTTAGATCGATAATTCTAACCAAAATATGGTATAAAACAGACGTAGAATAGTGAAATCGAGTGTATAGATGGGTGATTCTAACCGAAATATGATATAGAATGAGCGTAGAATGGTTAAAACGCGTATCGATTGGTGATCCTAACAGAGATATTATTTAGAATAGGCATAGATTGATGGAAATGAATATAGACGGGCAATTTTAATAGAAATTATGTATAGAATGAGCTTAGATGAAAACAAGTACAAATGGGTGACAATAACTAAAATATGGAATCGAATGAACGTAGAATCATGAAAACTAGTATGGATGGGCAATTCTAACCGAAATATGGTATAAAAATAGACGTAAAATGGTGAAAACAAGTGTAGATGGGTTATTCTAACTGAAATATAATATAGAATGAGCGTAGAAGGGTCAAAACCAGTATCGATGGGTGATTATAACCAAAATATGGTATATAAGTGGCATTGATTGGCAAAACGATTATAGAAATATGATTCTAACCAAAATAGGGTACCAAATGCTCCTAAAATGGTGAAAACGGGTATAAATGTGAGATTCGAACCGAAATATGGTATAATATGGTCATAGATTAATGGAAAATAGTTTATAACGTTGACTCTAATTGAAATATGGTACATAACATAGGTAGAATCGTGAAAGCGAGTATAGATGAGTGATTCTAATTGAAATATTATGTAGAATAGAGAAAATGAGTATAGAGAGGTGATTCTAACCAAAATATGGTGTAAAGCGACCTAGATTTGTTGAAATGAGTACTGAAATATATTATGATCGATGGACTAGTGCGAGAATGAGCGTAGAATAAAGAAAACGTGTTTAGATCGCTGTTTCTAACCAAAATTTGGTATAAACAGACGTAGAATAGCGAGAACGTGTATCGATTAGTTGATTCTAACTAAATATGATATAGAATGTGTGTAGAATGGTCAAAACGAGTATCGATGGTGATCCTAACTGAGACACGGCTTAGAATAGGCATAGATTAATGAATACAAGTATAGATGGGTGATTCTAACATAAATTATGGTATAGAATGGGCTTATATTGGTGAAAACATGTACAAGTAAGTGATTATAACTGAATATCGAATGAATGAGCGTAGAATGATGAAAATGAGTATAGATGGGTGATTCAACCGAAATATGATATAAAAATGGCGTAGAATTATGGAGGCGAGTACTCAAACATGATTATGATCGAAATAAGGTACAAAACTCTCGAAGGATGGTGAAAATGAGTATAAATGAGTGGTTCTAACCGAAAGATGGTATAAGATGATGCGAACGTGTTTATATTGGTGATTTGAACCAAAATATGGTATAAAATAGACGTAGATAGTAAAAACGAGTGTATAAATTGGTGATTCTAACCAAAATTATGGTAAAGAATGAGCTTAGTTTGGTGAAAACCAGTAAAATAAGTGATTCTAACTGCAATATAGAATAAAATTAACGTAGAATAAGGAAAACGAGTATGAATGGGGGATTCTAACCAAAATTTGGTATAAAACAAGTGTCGAAGATGAAAACGATCATTGAGATGTGATGCTAACCGAAATTATGGTGTAGAATGGGCGTAGAATGGTGAAAATGAGTATAGACATGGGATTCTAACCGAAATATTGTATATACATTGCCTAGATTGGTGAAACAGGGATAGAAATGTGATTTTAACCAAAGTAAGATATCAAATGCTCGTAAAAGGGTGAAAAACGAGTTATAAATGATTGATTCAAACTAAAACATAATATAACATGATTGTAGTTATGTTAACGAGTTTAGATCGTTGTAGTATAAAACATGGGCATAATCGTGAAAACGAGAATAGATGAGTGATTTTAACCGAAAGATGGCATAAAACTGGCGTAGATTTGCGAAAACGGGTACTGAAATATGATTATAATCGAAATAAGGTATCCACTGCTCACAGAATAGTAAAAACGAGTATAAATGAGTGGTCCTAACCGAAGTAGGGTACATAATAAGCATAGAATTAAACGAGTATAGATAGATAATTTTAACCAAAATAAGGTATAAAAGTGGCGTATATTTGTAGAAACGAGTACTAAAATATGATTAGTGTGAGAATGAGCATAGAATAGAGAAAACGTGTTTGGATCGGTCATTCTAACAAAAAAATATGAAAAAAAACAGACGTAGAATGGGTAAAAACGAGTACAGATGGGGATTCTAATTGAAATATGATATAGAGTGAGCGTAGAATGTTTAAAACACGTATCGATTGGTGATCCTAACCGAGATATAGTTTAGAATAGTCATAGATTGATGAAAATAAATATAGATGGACAATTCTATTAGAAATTATGGTATAGAATAAGCTTAGATTGGTGAAAACAAGTACAAATAGATGACTCTAACCGAAATATAGAATCAAATGAACGTAGAATCATGAAAATGAGTATGGATGGATGATTCTAACAAAAATATGGTATACAAATAGATGTAGAATGGTGAAAACAAGTGTAGATGGGTGATTCTAACTGAAATATGATATAGAATAAGCGTAGAAGGGTCAAAACGAGTATCGATGGGTGATTATAACCGAAATATGGTATATAAGTGGCATAGATTGGCGAAACAAGTATATAAATGTTATTCTAATCGAAATAAGGTACCAAATGCTCCTAAAATGGTGAAAACGGGTATGAATGTGTGATTCGAATGGAAATATGGTATAATATTGTCGTAGATTGATGAAAAGAGTTTATATCATTGATTCTAATCGAAATATGGTACAGGACAAGGGAAAAAATTATGAAATTGAGTATAGATGAGTGATTCTAATTGAAATATGGTGTAGAATATGATAGATTAGAGAAAATGAGTACAGATAGGTAATTTTAACCAAAATATGGTGTAGATTTGTTGAAATGAGTAATGAAATATGATTATGATCGACGGATTAGTGCGAGAATGAGCATTAGAATAATGAAAACGTGTTTAGACCGGTGATTCTAACCAAAATAAGGTATAAAACAGACGTAGAATAGCGAGAACGTGTATCGATTAGTTGATTCTAACTGAATATGATATAGAATGCGCATAGAATGGTCAAAACAAGTATCGATGGTGATCCTAACCGAGATACAACTTTGAATAGGCATAGATTGATGATAACGAGTATAGATGGGTGATTCTAAAGAAAATTATGTACAAAATAGGCTTATATTGGTAAAATAAGTACAAATAAGTGATTATAATCAAAATATGGAATTAAATGAAAGTAGAACGATAAAAACGAGTATGGATAGGTGATTCAACCGAAATATGTGTAATAGTGGCGTATAATTGTGGAGGTGGGTAATAAAACATGATTATGATCAAAATAAGGTATCAAATGCTCATAGGATGGTGAAAACGAGTATAAATGAGTGGTTCTAACCGAAAGATGGTATAGGATGATGCGAACGTGTTTAGATCGGTGATTCTAGCCAAAATATAGTATAAAATAGACGTAGAATGGTGAAATCGAGTGTATGGATGGATGATTCTAACCGAAATATGATATAGAATGAGCGTAGAATGGTTAAAATGCGTATTGATTGGTGATCCTAATAGAGATATTGTTTAGAAAAGACCATAGATTGATGAAAATGAATATATATGGGCAATTCTAATAAAAATTATGGTATAGAATGAGCTTAGATGAAAACAAGTACAAATAGGTGACTATAACCGAAATATGGAATCGAATGAATGTAGAATCATGAAAACGAGTATGGATGAGAAATTCTAACCGAAAATGTGGTATAAAATAGACGTAGAATGGTGAAAACGAGTATAGATGGGTGATTCTAACTGAAATATGATACAGAATGAGCGCAGAAGAGTCAAAACGAGTATTGATGGGTGATTTTAATCGAAATATGATATTTAAGTGGCATATATTTGCGAAATGATTATAGAAATATGATTCTAGCCAAAATAGGGTACCAAATGCTCCTAAAATAATGAAAACGGGTATAAATGTGAGTTTCGAACCAAAATATGGTATAATATGGTTGTAGATTGAAAGAAAATAGTTTATAACATTGATTCTAATTGAAATATGGTACATAACATGGGTAGAATCATGAAAGCGAGTATAGATGAGTGATTCTAATCGAAATATTATGTAGAATTCGGTAGATTGAAGAAAATGAGTATAGAGAGGTGATTCTAACCAAAATATGGTATAAAAGCGGCATAGATTTACTGAAATGAGTACTGAAATATGATTATAATCGACGGACTAGTGCGAGAATGAGCGTAGAATAATGAAAACGTTGTTAGCTTGGTGTTTCTAACCAAAATTTGGTATAAAACAGACGTAGAATAGCAAGAACGTGTATCGATTAGTTGATTCTAACTAAATATGATATAGAATACACGTAGAATGGTCAAAACGAGTATCGATGGTGATCCTAACCGAGATACAGCTTAGAATAGGCATAGATTGATAAAAACGAGTATAGATGGATAATTCTAACAGAAATTATGGTATAGAATGAGCTTATATTGTAAAAACAAGTACAAGTAAGTGATTATAACCGAAATATCGAATTGAATGAACGTAGAATGATGAAAACGAGTATGGATGGGTGATTCAACCAAAATATGGTATAAAAGTGGCGTAGAATTGTGGAGGCGAGTAATCAAACATGATTATGATCAAAATAAGGTACCAAACGCTCAGTAGGATGGTAAAAACGAGTATAATGAGTAGTTCTAACCAAAATATGGTATAGGATGATGTGAACTTGTTATATTGGTGATTCTAACCAAAATATGGTATAAAATAGACGTGGAATATTGAAAACGAGTGTATAGAAGGGTGATTCTAACCGAAATTATGGTAACAAATAAGCTTAGTTTGGTGAAAACCAGTAAAATAAGTGATTCTAACTGCAATATGGAATAAAATCAACGTAGAATGAGGAAAACGAGTATTGATGGAGGATTCTAACCAAAATTTGGTATAAAACAAGTGTCGAAGGTGAAAACGATCATTGAGATGTGATGCTAACCGAAATTATGGTATAGAATAATGAAAACGAGTATAGACGTGGGTTTCTAATCAAAATTTTGTATATACATTGTCTAGATTGGTAAAACGAGGATATAAATATGATTTTAACCAAAGTAAGATATCAAATGCTCGTAAAAGGGTAAAAAATGAGTTATAAATGAGTGATTCAAACTGAAACATAATATAACATGATTATAGTTTTGTTAACGAGTTTAGATCGTTGCGGTATAAAACATGGGCATAATCATGAAAACGAGAATAGATGAATGATTTTAACCGAAAGATGGCATAAAACTGACGTAGATTTGCGGAAACGGGTACTGAAATATGATTATAATCGAAATAAGGTATCCAATGCTCACAGAATAGTAAAAACGAGTATAAATGAGTGGTCATAACCGAAGTAGGGTACAAAAGAAGCATATAATTAAAACGAGTTTAGATAGGTAATTTTAACCGAAATAAGGTATAAAAGTGGCGTAGATTTGTAGAAACGAGTACTAAAATATGATTAGTGTGAGAATGGGCATAGAATAGAGAAAACGTGTTTGGATCGGTCATTCTAACAAAAAAATATGGAAAAAAAAAGACTTAGAATGGTTAAAATGAGTACAAATAGGGGATTCTAACTGAAATATGATATAGAATGAGCATAGAATGGTTAAAATGCATATCGATTGGTGATCCTAACTGAGATATGATTTAGAATAGGCATAGATTGATGAAAATGAATATAGATGGGCGATTCTATTAGAAATTATGGTATAGAATGAGCTTAGATTGGTGAAAACAAGTACAAATAGGTGACTATAACCGAAATATGGAATCGAATGAACGTAGAATCATGAAAATGAGTATGGAAGGGCGATTCTAACCAAAATATGGTATAAAAATAGGCGTAGAATCGTGAAAACAAGTGTTGATGAGAGATTCTAACTGAAATATAATATAGAATAAGCGTAGAAGGGTCAAAACGAGTATCAATGGGTGATTATAATCTAAATATGGTATATAAGTGGCATAGATTGGCGAAATGAGTATAAAAATTTGATTCTAATCGAAATAAGGTACCAAATGCTCCTAAAATGGTGAAAACGGGTATAAATGTGTGATTCGAATGGAAACATGGTATAATATTGTCGTAGATTGATGAAAAAGAGTTTATATCGTTGATTCTAATCGAAATATGGTACAGGACATGGGTAGAATCATAAAATTGAGTATAGATGAGTGATTCTAATTAAAATATGGTGTAGAATATGGTAGATTGGAGAAAATGAGTATAGATAGGTAATTCTAACCAAAATATAGTATAAAAGTGGCATAGATTTGTTGAAATGAGTACTGAAATATGATTATGATCGACGGATTAGTGCAAGAATGACCACAGAATAATAAAAATGTGTTTAGATCGATGATTCTAACCAAAATAAGGTATAAAACATACGTAGAATAGCGAGAACGTGTATCGATTACTTGATCCTAACTGAATATAATATAGAATGCGCGTAGAATGGTCAAAACGAGTATCGATGGTGATCCTAACCAAGATACAACTTAGAATAGACATAGATTGATAAAAACGAGTATAGATGGGTGATTCTAAAAGAAAATTATAGTATAGAATGGGCTTATATTGGTGAAAACAAGTACAAATAAGTGATTATTACCGAAATATGGAATAGAATTAACATGGAATGATGAAAACGAGTATGGATGGGTGATTCAACTGAAATATGGTATAAAAGTGGCATAGAATTGTGGAGGCGGGTAATGAAACATGATTATGATCGACATAAGGTACCAAATGCTCGTAGGATGGTGAAAACGAGTATAAATGAGTGGTTCTAACTGAAAGATGGTATAGGATGATGCGAACGTGTTTAGATCGGTAATTCTAACTATAATATGGCATAAAACAGACGTAGAATGGTGAAATTAAGTGTATAGATGGGTGATTCTAACCGAAATATGATATAGAATGAGCGTACAATAGTTAAAACGTATATCGATTGGTGATCCTAACAGAGATATTGTTTAGAATAGGCATAGATTGATGGAAATGAATATAGACGGGCGATTTTAATAGAAATTATGGTATATAATGAGCTTAGATGAAAACAAGTACAAATAGGTGACAATAACCAAAATATGGAATCGAATGAACGTAGAATTATGAAAACGAGTATGGATGGGCAATTCTAATCGAAATATGGTATAAAAATAGACGTAGAATGGTAAAACAAGTGTAGATGGGTTATTCTATCTGAAATATGATATAGAATGAGCGTAGAAGGGTCAAAACCAGTATCGATGGGTGATTATAACCGAAATATAGTATATAAGTGGCATTGATTGGCGAAACGATTATAGAAATATGATTCTAACCAAAATAGGGTACCAAATTCTCCTAAAATGGTGAAAACGGGTATAAATGTGAGATTTGAACCGAAATATGGTGATCCTAACCGAGATACAACTTTGAATAGGCATAGATTGATGAAACGAATATAGATGGGTGATTCTAAAAGAAAATTATGGTATAAAATATGCTTATATTGGTGAAAACAAGTACAAATAAGTGATTGTAACGGAAATATGGAATAGAATAATGAAAATTAGTATGGATTGGTGATTCAACCAAAATATATAGAGGCGGGTAATGAAACATAATTATGATCAAAATAAGATACCAAATGCTCGTAGGATGGTGAAAACGAGTATAAATGAGTGGTTTTAACTGAAAGATGGTATAGGATGATGCGAACGTGTTTAAATCGGTAATTCTAACCAAAATATGGTATAAAACAGACATAGAATGGTGAAATCGAGTGTATAGATGGGTGATTTTAACTGAAATATGATATAGAATGTGCGTAGAATGGTTAAAACATGTATCGATTGGTGATCCTAACAGAGATATTATTTAGAATATGCATAGATCGATGAAAATGAATATAGATGGGCGATTCTAATATAAATTATTGTATAGTATGAGCTTAGATTAGTGAAAACAAGTACAAATAGGTGACTATAACCGAAATATGGAATCAAATGAACGTAGAATCATGAAAACGAGTATAGATGGGTGATTCTAACCGAAATGTGGTATAAAATAGACGTAGAATGGTGAAAACAAGTGTGGAAGGGTGATTCTAACTAAAATATGATATTGAATGAGCGTAGAAGGGTCAAAACGAGTATCAATGGGTGATTCTAACCAAAATATGGTATATAAGTAGCATAGATTAGTAAAATGAGTATAGAAATATGATTCTAACCAAAATATGATTCTAACCGAAATAAGGTACCAAATGCTCCTAAAATTGTCAAAACGGGTATAAATGTGCTATTCGAACCGAAACATGGTAGAATATGGTCATAGATGGATGGAAAAGAGTTTATATCGTTGATTCTAATCAAAATATGGTACAGAACATGGGTAGAATAATGAAAGCAAGTATAGATGAGTGATTCTAATCAAAATATAATATAAAATATAGTAAATTAGAGAAAATAAGTATAGATAGGTGATTCTAACCGTAAAAGGTATAAAAGTGGCATAGATTTATTGAAACGAGTACTAAAATATGATTATGGCCAACGGTTTAGTGTGAGAATGAGCATAGAATAGTGAAAAGGTGTTTGGATCGGTGATTCTAAGAAAAAAATATGGTATAAAACAGACGTAGAATGGTGAATACGAGTACAAATGGGGATTCTAACTGAAATATGATATAGAATGAGCGTTGAATGGTTAAAACGCGTATCGATTGGTGATCCTAACCGAGATATGGTTTAGAATAGGCATAGATTGATGAAAATGAATATAGATGGATGATCCTATTATAAATTATGGTATAGAATGAGCTTAGATTGGTGAAAAATAGGTAATTCTAACCAAATATGGAATCGAATGAACGTAGAATCATAAAAATGAGTATGGATGGGCGATTCTAACCGAAATGTGGTATAAAAATAGACGTAGAATGGTGAAAACAAGTGTAGATGGGTGATTCTAACTGAAATATGAAATAGAATGAGCGTAGAAGGGTCAAAACGAGTATCGATGGGTTATTCTAACCGAAATATGGTATATAAGTAGCATAGATTGGCGAAACGAGTATAGAAATTTGATTCTAATTGAAATAAGGTACCAAATGCTCCTAAAATAGTGAAAATGGGTATAAATGTGAGATTCGAACCGAAATATGGTATAATATGGTCGTAGATGGATGGAAAAGAGCTTATATCGTTTATTCTAATCAAAATATGGTACAAGACATGGGTAGAATAATGAAATAGAGTATAGATGAGTGATTCTAATCGAAATATGGTATAGAATATGGTAGATTAGAGAAAATGAGTATAGATAGGTGATTCTAACCAAAATATGGTATAAAAGTGGCGTATATTTATTGAAATGAGTACTAAAATATGATTATGATCAACGGATTAGTGCGAGAATGAGCATAGAATAATTAAAATATGTTTAGATCGGTGATTCTAACCAAAATAAGGTATAAAACGTGTATCGATTAGTTGATTCTAATTGAATATGATATATAATGCACGTAGAATGGTCAAAATGAGTATCAATGGTGATCCTAACAGGGATACAACTTAGAATAGGCTTAGATTGATGAAAACGAGTATAGATGGGTGATTCTAAAAGAAAATTATGGTATAGAATAGGCTAATATTGGTGAAAACAAGTACAAATAAGTGATTATTATCAAAATATGGAATAGAATTAACATAGAATGATGAAAACGAGTATGGATGGGTGATTCAACTGAAATATGGTATAAAAGTGGCGTAGAATTATGGAGGCGGATAATGAAACATGATTATGATCGACATAAGGTACCAAATACTCGTAGGATGGTGAAAACGAGTATAAATGAGTGGTTCTAATCGAAAGATGGTATAGGATGATGTGAAGGTGTTTAGATCGGTGATTCTAACCATAATATGGTATAAAACAGATGTAGAATGGTAAATTTAAGTGTAGATGGGTGATTCTAACCGAAATATGATATAGAATGAGCATAGAATGATTAAAATACGTATTGATTGGTGATCCTAACCAAGATATTGTTTAGAATAGGCATAGATTCATAAAAATGAATATGGATAGGCGATTCTAATAGAAATTATGGTATAGAATGAGTTTAGATTGGTGTAAACAAGTACAAATAGGTGACTCTAACCAAAATATAGAATCAAATGAACATAGAATCATGAAAACGAGTATGGATGGGCGATTCTAACCGAAATATGGTATAAAAATAGACGTAGAATGGTGAAAACAAGTGTAGATGGGTGATTCTAACTGAAATATGATATAGAATGAGCGTAAAGGGTCAAAACAAGTATCGATGGGAGATTCTAACTGAAATATGGTATATAAATGGCATAAATTGGCGAAACGAGTTTAAAAATACGATTCTAACCGAAAAAGGTACCAAATACTCCTAAAATGGTGAAAACGGGTATAAATGTGTGATTTGAACCGTAATATGGTATATTATGGTCGTAGATTGATGGAAAATAGTTTATATCGTTGATTCTAATCGAACTATGGTACATGACATAGGTAGAATCGTGAAGTGAGTATAGATAAGTGATTCTAATCAAAATATGGTTTAGAATTTGGTAGATTGGAGAAAATGAGTATATGTAGGTGATTCTAACCGAAATATAGTATAAAAGTGACATAGATTTGTTGAAAGGAGTACTAAAATATTATTATGATCGACAAATTTGTGCGAGAATGAGCATAGAATAATGAAAACATATTTAGATCAGTGTTTCTAACCAAATCTGGTATAAACAGATGTAGAATAGAGAGAACATGTATCGATAGTTTATTCTAACAGAATATGATATAGAATTTGCGTTGAATGGTCAAAACAAGTATCGATGGTGATCCCAACCGAGATACGACTAAGAATAGGCATAGATTGATGAAAACAAGTATAGATGGGTGATTCTAACATAAATTATGGTATAGAATGGGCTTATATGGTGAAAACAAGTACAAACAAGTGATTGTAACTGAAATATCGAATTGAATGAACGTAGAATGATAAAAACGAGTATGGATGGGTGATTCAACCGAAATATGGTATAAAAGTGGCATAGAATTGTGGAGATGAGTACTTAAACATGATTACGATCTAAATAAGGTACCAAACGCTTGTAGGATGGTGAAAACGAGTATAAATGAGTGATTCTAACCGAAAGGATGATACGAACGTGTTTAGATCGGGGATTCTAACCAAAATATATTATAAAATAGACATAGAATGGTGAAAATAAGTATATAGATGGGTGATTCTAACCGAAATTATGGTATAGAATGAGCTTAGTTTGGTAAAAACCAGTAAAATAAGTGATTCTAACCGCAACATGGAATAAAATTAATGTAGAATGAGGAAAACGAGTATATATAGGGGATTCTAACCAAAATTTGGTATAAAACAAGTGTTGATGGTGAAAACGATCATTTAGATGTGATGCTAACAAAATTATAGTGTAGAATGGACGTAAAATAGTGACAATAAGTATAGACGTATGATTCTATCCGAAATATAGTATATACGTTGCCTAGATTGGTGAAACGAGGTTAGAAATGTGATTTTAACCAAAATAAGATATCAAATTCTCGTAAAAGGGTGAAAAACGAGTTATAAATGAGTGCTTTGAATCGAAAGATAGTATAACATGATCGTAGTGATGTAAACGAGTTTAGATCGTTGTGGTATAAAACAGGGGCATAATCGTGAAAACGAGAATAAATGAGTGATTTTAACCGAAATATAACATAAAACTACGTAGATTTGCAAAAACGGGTACTGAAATATGATTATAATCGAAATAAGGTATCAAATCTCACAAAATAGTAAAAATGATTATAAATGAGTGGTCTAAACCGAAGTTGGATTTAGAATAAACATAGAATTAAAAAGAGTATAGATAGGTAATTTTAACCAAAATAGGGTATAAAAGTGGCATATATTTGTAGAAACGTATACTGAAATATGATTTTGCTCGGCGGTTTAGTGTGAGAATAAGCATAGAATAGTGAAAACGTGTTGGATCGATGATTCTAACAAAAAAAAATGGTATAAAATAGACGTAGAATGGTGAAAACGAGTACATATGGGGGATTCTAACTGAAATATGATATAGAATGAGCGTTAGAATGGTTAAAACGCGTATCTGGGGATGCTAATAGAGATATTGTTTAGAATAGGCATAGATTGATAAAAAATGAATATAGATGGGCAATTCTAACAGAAATTATGGTATAGAATGAGCTTAGATTGGTGAAAATAAGTACAAATGTGTGACTCTAACTGAAATATAGAATCGAATGAACGTAGAATCATGAAAACGAGTATGGATGGACGATTCCAAACAAAATATGGTATTAAAATAGACGTAGAATGGTGAAAATAAGTGTAGAAGGGTGATTCTAACTGAAATATGATATAGAATGAGCCTAGAAGGGTCAAAATGTATATCGATGGGTGATACTAACCGAAATATGGGATATAAGTAGCATAGATTGGCGAAATGAGTATAAAAATGTGATTCTAACCGAAATAAGGTACCAAATGCTCCTAAAATGGTGAAAACGGGTATAAATGTGTGATTAGAACCGAAACATGGTATAATATGGTCGTAGATTGATGAAAAAGAGTTTATATTGTTGATTCTAATCAAAATATGGTACAAGACATGGGTAGAATCATGAAAGCGAGTATAGATGAGTGATTCAAATTAAAATATGATGTAAAATATGGTAGAATGGAGAAAATGAGTATAGATAGGTGATTCTGATCGAAATATGGTATAAAAGTGGCAAAAATTTATTGAAATGAGTACTGAAATATGATTATGATCGACGGATTAGTGCGACAATGAGAGTTAAAAGATAAAAACGTGTTTAGATCGGTCATTCTAACCAAAATTCGATATAAAACAGACATAGAATAGCGAGAACGTGTATCGATTAGTTGATTCTAACTAAATATGATATAGAATACGTGTAGAATGGTCAAAACGAGTACCGATAGTGATCTTAACCGAGATACGGCTTAAAATAGGCATAGATTGATAAAAACGACTATAGATGGATGATTCTAACAGAAATTATGGTATAGAATGGGCTTATATTGGTTTAAACAAGTACAAATAAGTGATTATAACCGAAATATGTAATATAATGAATGTAGAATGATAAAAACGAGTATGGATGGGTGATTCAATCAAAATATGGTGTAAAAGTGGTATAAAATTGTGGAGGCGAGTACTGAAACACGATTATGATCGAAATAAGGTACCAAACGCTGGTAGGTTGGTGAAAACGAGTATAAATTAGTGGTTCTAACCGAAAGATAGTATAGGATAATGTGAACGTGTTTAGATCGGTGATTCTAACCAAAATATGGTATAAAACAGACGTAGATTGGTGAAAACGAGTGTATAGATGGGTGATTCTAACCGAAATTATGGTATAGAATGAGCTTAGTTTGGTAAAAACCAGTAAAATAAGTAATTCTAACTGCAATATGGAATAAAATCAACGTAGAATGAGAAAAAACGAGTACGGATGGGGGATTCTAACCAAAATTTGGTATAAAACAAGTGTCGAAGGTGAAAACGATCATTGAGATATGATGCTAACCAAAATTATGGTGTAGAATAGGCATAAACTGGTGAAAACGAGTATAGACGTGTGATTTTAACCGAAATATAGTATATACATTGCCTAGATTGGTAAAACGAGGATAGAAATGTGATTTTAGCCAAAATAAGATATCAAATTCTCGTAAAAGGGTGAAAAATGAGTTATAAATAAGTAATTCGAACCGAAAGATAGTATAACATGATCGTAGTGATGTAAACGAGCTTAGATCGTTGTGGTATAAAATAGGGGCAGAATCGTGAAAACGAGAATAAATGAGTGATTTTAACCGAAATATGGCATAAAACTGCGTATATTTGCAAAAAACGGGTACTAAAATATGATTATAATAGAAATAAGGTATCAAATGCTCACAAAATAGTAAAAATGATTATAAATGAGTGGTCCAAACCGAAGTAGGGTTTAGATAGATAATTTTAACCGAAATAAGGTATAAAAGTGGCATAGATTTGTAGAAACGAGTACTAAAATATTATTGTGGTCGACGATTTAGTATGAGAATGAGCATAGTATAGTGAAAATGTGTGGGATCGGTGATTCTAACAAAAAAAATGGTATATAACAGACTTAGAATGGTAAAAATGAGTATATATGGGGGATTCTAACTGAAATATGATTTAGAATGAGTATAGAATGGTTAAAGCGTGTATCGATTGGTGATGTTAACCAAGATATAGTTTAGAATAGGCATAGATTGATAAAAATGAATATAGATAAACAATTATAATAGAAATTATGGTATAGAATGAGCTTAGATTGGTGAAAACAAGTACAAATAGGTGACTCTAACTAAAATTTGGAATCGAATAAACATATAATCATGAAAACGATTATAGATAGGCAATTCTAACCGAAATGTGGTATTAAAATAGATGTAGAATGGTGAAAACAAGTGCAGATGGGTGATTCTAACTGAATTATGATATAGAATTAGCATAGAAGGGTTAAAACGTATATCGATGGATGATTCTAACCGAAATATGGTATATAAGTGGCATAAATTAGCGAAACGAGTATAGAAATATGACTCTAACCTAAAAAAGGTACCAAACGCTCCTAAAATGGTAAAAATGGGTATAAATGTGTGATTTGAAACAAAATATGGTATAATATGGTCGTAGATTGATGGAAAAGAGTTTATATCGTTGATTCTAATCAAAATATTGTACAGGACATGGCTAGAATCGTGAAAGCGAGTATAGATGAGTGATTCAAATCGAAATATAACGTAAAAAATGGTAGATTACAGAAAATAAGTATAGATAGGTAATTCTAACCGAAATATGGTGTAAAAGCGACAAAGATTTGTTGAAATGAGTACTGAAATATGATTATGATCGACGAATTAGTGCGATAATGAGCGTTGAATGATAAAAACGTATTTAGATCGGTCATTCTAACCAAAATACGGTATAAAACAGACGTAAAATAGCGAGAACGTGTATCGATTAGTTGATTCTAACTGAATATGATATATAATTCATGTAGAATGGTCAAAATGAGTATCGATAGTGATCCTAACCGAGATACAACTTAAAATAGGCATAGATTGATGAAAACGTCTATAGATGGGTGATTCTAACAGAAATTATAGTATAGAATGGGCTTATATTTGTTAAAACAAAATAAGTACAAATAAGTGATTATAACCGAAATATGTAATAGAATGAACGTAGAATGATAAAAACGAGTATGGATGGGTGATTCAACCGAAATATGGTGTAAAAGTAGCATAGAATTATGGAGGCGAGTACTGAAACATGATTATGATCGAAATAAGGTACCAAACGCTCATAGGATACTGAACACGAGGATAAATGAGTAGTTCTAACCGAAAGATGGTATAGGATGATGTGAACGTGTTTAGATCGGTGATTCTAACCAAAATTTGGTATAAAATAGACATAGAATGGTGAAAACGGGTGTATAGTGGGTGATTCTAACCAAAATTATGGTATAGAATGAGCTTCATTTAGTGAAAACCAGTAGAATAAGTAATTTTAATTGTAATATGGTATAAAATCGACGTAGAATAAGAAAAACGAGTATGGATGGGGGATTCTAACCAAACTTTGGTATAAAACAAGTGTCGAAGGTGAGAACGATCATTGAGATGTGATGCTAACTTAAATTATAGAGTAGAGTAGGCGTAAAATAGTGAAAATGAGTATAGATGTGTGATTCTATCTGAAATATAGTATATACGTTGCCTAGATTGGTGAAACGAGGATAGAAATATGATTTTAACCAAAATAAGATATCAAATTCTCGTAAAAGGGTAAAAAATAAGTTATAAATGAGTAATTCGAACCGAAACATAGTATAACATGGTTGTAGTGATGTAAACGAGTTTAGATCGTTGTGGTATAAAACAAGGGCAGAATTGTGAAAACAAGAATGGATAAGTGATTTTAACTGAAATATGGCATAAAACATCGTAAATTTGCGGAAACGGGTATTGAAATATGATTATAATCGAAATAAGGTATCAACTACTCGCAAAATAGTAAAAATGATTATAAATGAGTGGTCCAAAATGAAGTAGGGTATAGAATAAGCATAGAATTAAAACGAGTATAGATAGGTAATTTTAACCGAAATAAGGTATAAAAGTGGCATAGATTTGTAGAAACGAGTACTGAAATATGATTATGGTCGACAGTTTAGTATAAGAATGAGCATAGTATAGTGAACACGCATAGGGATCGGTGATTCTAACAAAAAAATATGGTATAAAACAGACGTAGAATGGTGAAAACGAGTATATATAGGAGATTCTAACTGAAATATGATATAGAATGAGCGTAGAATGATTAAAACGCATATCGATTAGTGATCCTAACCGAGATATGGTTTAGAATAGGCATAGATTGATGAAAATGAATATAGATGAGCAATTCTAATAGAAATTATGGTATAAAATAAGCTTAGATTGGTGAAAACAAGTACAAATAGGTGACTCTAACCGAAATACGAAATCCAATGAACTTAGAATCATGAAAACGAGCATGGATGGACGATTCTAACCAAAATATGGTATTAAATTAGGACTATGCCAACTCCAGCTACTATGTTACCTTTGGGTCCTATTCTTGATGCGCCGTCAAAGAATAGTTGTCAGGTGTCATCTTTTATTACTATATTAGACTCTAAGACTTCATCTGGGATGTCATCATACATTTTAGAAGTTTTCGGTACTGGATGAGCTGCCAGGAAATCAGCTAGCGCTTGACCCTTCACTGCTTTTTGCGAGACATATACCATGTTATAAGGTGATACTAACATTGCCCATGTGGCTAAACGAGAATTGAGTGTGCTCGGCTTAGTCATCAATACCCGGAGAGAATTTACTCTGGATATGACATGAATGGTTTGACCTGACACGTAATGTCATATCTTTTGAATAGCAAACATCAAGGCGAGGCATTCTTTTTCCACCGGATTGTATCAATGTTCAACGTCGACCATCATGCGACTGAGATAATAGATCATCTGTTTATGGCCTTTGTTACTCTTTTGTACAATAAGAGCTCCTAGGGAGTGATCCATTGCTCGAACATAAAGCAAAAAGAATTTCCCTATGATCGGAGATACAAGAACTGGCAGATTTGTTAAATATCGTTTGATATCGTCGAATGCTTGTTGACTTGCTTCGTTCCAAATAAAGGATATGCCTTTCTTCATTAACTGGGGAAGGGTCGACATTATCCCGAGAGATTGGAGATGAATCTCCTAATGTATGCCAGACAGCCTTACAAACCACGAAGTTCTTTGAGATTACGTAGAGGCTGCATTTTGAGGATAGCTTTGATTTTATCGAGGTCAATGTAAATACTGTTGAAAGTTATAACAAATTCGAGGAACTTGCCACTGGAGACTCCTAGAAAGGATTTAGTTGGATTCATCTTCAATTGCTGGTGGCGCATTAATTCGAAAACAGTCTTCAAATCTTGAAGGTGATCATCTTTAAGACGACTCTTGACCACAATATTATCCACGTAGCATTCTACTATTTTTCATAAATGCTTCTGGAAAATTGTACTCATGGCTCGTTGATACGTTGCACCCATATTCTTCAAGCCGAAGGGCATGACTGTATAATAGTAAACTCTCAATGGTTATAAAAAGTGGTATATTTTTTCGTTATCATGTGATATCTTAATTTGATTGTATCCCAAGAATCCATCCATGAAGGACATACGTTTAAATCCGCATGTATTGTCGATCATGACATCTGTGATGGGAAGAAAAAATTTATCTTTTGGACAAGACAAGTTCAGATCTCGATAATCTATGCAGACTCGAACATTTCTATTTTTCTTCATGACTGAAACGATATTGGCTACCCAGTCGGGATATTGCTCTTCTCGAATGAAGCTACATACTATGAGTTTTTTGACTTCTGCTTCAATTGCATCCATCATATCCGGACGAAATCGTCGTTGCTGCTATTTTACTAGTTTAGCATTCGGAAGAATATTTGAGGATCTAGGTTAAGCATATCCTTGTAACTCCAGGAGAAGACTTCGATATACTCCTTTATTAACTGGAGTAAAGCGTGTTGATCTTCTTCCGGAAGACTCTTGCTAATAAAGATTAGAAAGATTCTTCTCCTATATTTGGACTATTTTATCCTCTGTAGGTGGTTCACGTTGCTCAAATCAAAACTTCCATTGAGTATCCATTTATTGTGCCCACGGATCATTCTCAAATGGTTCCAATAGTTCAACGTCTTTATCATCTGGGACAGTTAACACCATATTTATAGAGAAAATATTTTTGAATATGTCACTCATGCTTTCGTCAGAATCCCACAATGATGAGTCAGAGGAATGAGAATGCATCTCTTCTTCCGATTCTGAACTTTCAGGACTTGTTGGTGGTGTAACATATCCCAAACCATGACCAGTCCACTGGTAGTATATTTTTGGCTTGCCTTTTGGAGAGAAGTGACGTATAGTAGTCCATCTGTCTTTTCCATAATTTAGTCCCAAACCAAATTTTAAGTTGTAGCCCATCCCTTGCATAATATTCTTGGCTGGTTGACTGTAATGATACGGTTGTATCTTCCCAATATCCTTATTAGAATCATTAGTCTGCATGCCTTTTTTGTTTCTAGTTTTGCCAAAAATTATCTGACGTTACTTGTCCTATCTTGCTAGGACTATAAAGTATGCATCCTCATATTGTTCATATAATGAACTATATTAGAATGGAGATGCCATGGGTATGGACAGAGGTTCATAAAGATGAAGAGTATCTAAGATTTTTTTAGCAAAGGGTTCAACATCAACGTAGTGTAAAGTAGTATCTTCTTTATTCATGAAATACAAGATTTTTTTATCTTCTACATAGTCAGCATAATCTTCAGCCTTGACAGAAGGCTTGGCAAGATTGATGACTAGAGGTTGATTCACTGTTGTTGGTTGTTTGTTACGACGAAGGTCGATAACAAGGGGCTCATTCTCCAGTGACGGCTGTTCTTTGCATCGAAGGTTGATGACCAATGGAGGTGACTTGTGCAGGTTGATGCCGAGAGGCTTCAAAGGAGTTGGACGAGTAGTATGTCCTTTGACTCGGATTATCAAAGGCTCTTTTTTGGAGTGTTTTCAGCTTCATCGCTAGCTTGATTAGCTTCTTCTTTCATTTAAAGTGCAGAGTCACCGAAATAGGGTGCAGAGTCACCGAAATAGGCTTTGACACCTTTGAATGGATTGAGGTCAGCTACCTATGTTTTGACTTCTCCCCTATTGTTCATATATTTAAAGAATCGATGTAGGGTGGAGGATACAATTTTATGCTCGTGTATCCATGGCCGTCCCAATAAAATATTATAGGATACGTCAGAGTCATCACATAGCATGTGACTTCAGTACGTAGATCGCCGATCTGAATTTTTAGGCGTATCTTTTCCAGCGGTTTACTCCTTCTAGCATTGAAGCCTACAATGGTAATATGCTAGTAGCAGACAAGTTGTGCATTGGTATCTTCAATCCTCTCAGTAGGCTTCTAGGAATAATGTTGAATGAAGAACCAGGGTCGATGTGAATCTGATTTACCTTAATAATGTAATCGCTATAATACAGATGCTTGTCATGCTGATTATCCTTGAGTAGCATGTCATCTTGTATGAAGGTGATGTTAAGAATCTTCTCGATCATGTTATGGAATTGAGGACACGCTAATGGCTCTTCGTCAGGAGCCTTGAGTTGAGCTAAGCATGAGTCTTCATGTATCAGAGCTTCGCTCAAAGCTTCACGAGTCTCCTTTGACAAACGAAGCAACTCGAATATGGAAAGTCGGGCTGGGGTATTGGCCAATTGTGCCAATATGTCAAAATTGTAGGGATTTTTAAGTCCTTGGGGTACATTCTTCTTTAGGGATTTGTCAAAGCGTACTTCCTTTTGCTTTCCTTTCTCTGCCATAGTAGGCTTCGAAGGACCATGTTCGGTTGTGATCGGAGCAACAGGAGTTGGAGAAGTAGAAAGAGTGTTAGAAACATCTTTTGGGATAGATTTGTAAGTTTTATGATAATCTTTGCCATACCTGGTACCAGTCATGGCTTCGGGCATCGGAGAAAGAAGCAACATATTACATGACTTGAGTTTCTTTTTATCATGTCTCTTCTTGGAGCGAGTCTGTGGGCTGGTCTCATTGTAGTCCAATCCACTACAGGATTTGTTGAACAATCCTCGGAATTATAGAGGAATACATTGTTCCTTGCCAAAGTTTAAACCTTCAACTTTTTGGAAATTATATCCCATGTTTTGCATCAAGCGTACAAATTGCTGGCTGTATCGATGAAATTGGGGACGATCCTCCTCAAGCACCTGAGTTGAGGTCGATGCTCTAATTATTGTAGAATAAGAAGAAATTTGTGTAGGAACACCTTCATAAGCAATGAAGATTTGTTGTGCCATATACAGCGGAATACTGCCAATCATGGATCATTGTCGGTATGTCAAGCAAAGCTTGTGAGTAGATCTTGGTGGGGGTAATGTTCAGTTTTTAAAATCTGATCTCGAGAGATATATCTTCTTAATGTTGGTCTTGATCTCTGTCTGAATGATGATCCAAAGAAATCATATTGCATGATTTATACTTCTTACCCATCTTGGATTTTGAATTAGAAGATGCTGCTCCCTGGTCCCAATCTAGTAGAAGGTCAGGATGAATCCGTATAATCTCGCCATGATTTATGGTAAGAGGTTCCAATTCCTCTATTTGACTTCTAGATAGTGGGATATTTATTACTTCCATCGTAGCTCGAGGTATTAGGATGATGCCGTTTGGGACTTCTTGTGCTGAAAAGTCGTCAAATTGAAGAGACACCATATTGGCAGTGACTATCTTCTCTTCATTGTGAAGGGTGATAGTTGTAGCATCTATTAACTGTTGTATCTTCTTTTTTAAGACATAACACCTTGGTAGGGTGATATACATATCGGTGGTACATGCAATACTTTGGGTCGTCTGTTTTACCAGCCTCATTTGGTCGCTTGATATCAGGCAACTGCAACTTGTTTTATTTTATCAAACATTCAAAAATGCTGTAGATATCTCTCTCATCAAAGGAATATTCTTCCTTAGGCCTGAAAGACTCTGGAGGCTTTTGCGCTGGAGGAGAGGTGGGTCGCTTTGATAGGTTTATAGCCAAGGCCTCCTTTCCTTTGCTGTTGCGATTATTCACACTATTGTTATTATTGGAGGGGCGATTCCCTTCCGTATTAGTCATTTATAAACCTAAATTCGGCCCCGATGATGAACGTCGTCCAGTCTTAAAATTGAGTTGGACCCGTCTAGATCCCTACTATAGGCAGTAGGTTCTTTTTGCGAGTATCAATGAATACGGAGTCTAAAATTGGGGGGTAACTTCAGAGTTGATTGCCTGAAACACTCTATGAATTTACGAGCGGATTTCTTCTCCTTCTGTTTGATATCGATGAGTGAAGACATCATCATATCATGCCTCCCTCATAGAATCATGATAGAAAAAGATACTTTATATCATCAAACGAGGATATGCAGTTATTAGATAAACTACGATACCAATCGTAGGCTATGCTGGCCAAGCATCCTATGAACAATTTGGTAAGGAGAGCATCTTCTTTCTGCATGTGAGCTGTCATCATATTGAAATAATTAATATATTGGCTCGGCGATGTTCCGCCTCAAGACTATTGGTTGGGGTTTGTATTTAGGAGGGAGTGAAACATTATCCCAATGAGGAGGATAAGGTTGTTTCCTCCCCATCTTGCAAAGTTGGTCTTTGTTCTTTAAAACATCGACATGTGCACGCAACTCCCGGATAGCTTCGAGAGGATCTTTTTGTCAGAGTGGTACAAATGACTGATAAGATCCTGGTTGAACAGGTATTATCACCGGTGAAGGTCCACTCCCAATATTGAGAGGATTAAGAGTTGGCTCTGCTGACTCTTGGTTTATGACTGCTTCTGGATTTGTGTTATCCTGCAGAAGTGTTGTTCCAGGAATAGGCTGTGCAGGTATGAATAAAGCCACTTGGACAGGTACTAGTATAGCAGAATGTTGTTATGTCATCATTTGATGCATATTTTGCATCATAGTGTACATGTCCTTGAGAGCGGCTTTTAATGAGTTGAGGCATTGTTCGGTGGCTTCTGATGGAGAAGCATCTTGTTCATCAACGACGGCGTAAACGCTAACATCCTTGTGTACAACAGAGAGATTGGTAGAAAGAACCATGTGGTTGGAGTCTACACTATCAGTTTCAGAATCGGGAGGTTGCTACCCCCAGCCTCGGATTCTGAGGAATGGGGATTCCCTTAAAGAACGAGCTCTAGTATTCAAGAACGAGTATTTTGGTATACTCCTTCAAAGGAGTCGACGAGTTGGTCAAATCTCCTCTGGCTGGGTGTTCTTGAAGAACTTCGTCTTGATTGTCTCCTGCCACGGGAAAGATATGAAGCCATGTATGCTGAAGCAAGGAGCGGTTTGTCATCATATTCCTGGTTGTCAATTTGCTTTATATGTCAAGGTTTAGGAGACATTGAGTAGGTCAATCGGTCAAACACAGACCATTTTATTGATGCACAATAATATCTGATTACAACTCTTTGACAATTGCAACTATGTTCATTAAGAAACACCGTTGTAAAGTCAGAAAGGTCTCTCTCTTTACGCTTTTGTACAATAATCTCACGTAAATCGATAGAGGGAAGAGAAGAAGAGGAAGAGGGCAGACCTTGCCTCTTTACATAAGATATATTGAATCTTCTATGCACATTTTTTGTCTCTTGTGTGTAGAGTGAGGTGCTGGCTTGATTAGCGAGTGAGTCGTTACCTCTCGAGGTTTTGTCCTTTACGGGTGAAAGGAAGTTGCCTCTAGCAGTCCTCTACACGCGCACAATCAGCATATTGTGAAGAGGTTGGTCCTACTTAGCACACTTTCTGCGGTGTAGGCAGAGTTGGCACAGTTTGCCCATGTGTATTTGATTTTGCATGAATGTCTTGACGTGTCACACTAATAGAAGGCTTCTGACGAGTGGCGCATAACTTTTCCTCCACTGTGTGCGTAATCATGATGTTAGGAGAATTATTCTTCCTGATTAATACTTTATTTGTGCGCTTGTAGTCTTTCTTCTGTTGGCGTGAATTCTGGAGAAACTTTTGTCTCTCTTTGAAGAGTGAGCCTGTAGAGAGATTGGTTTTGACAGCGGTGTCCATGACTTGCATGCCCCGTATATTACAACTAAAATGTGTAGGTTCAGAAGCTTGGATGTGGATCACCATTTGCTTGATATTGCATGAGTTGCACGATTTGTATCCCTTGTTTAACGCAAGGGAGTCAGAAGCTTAGGGTGGATCACCCTTTGCTTGATATTGCGTGAGTTGCGTAAATTGTATCCCTTGTTTAAAGCATGGGAGTCATCCACCAAATCATCGACCCGAGTCTGGCTGACAAAATTGACCAGGTAGTTTCCGTCAATCATAATATTTTCCCTAGTTGGCAGCAACTTCGGGATATGAATGACGAGGCTTGGGAACCCATACTTTGCGGGTTCTCCTCGGCTTGAGTATGGATGAGGGGTTAGCACCACCCCAGAATAGAGCATTTCTTCATATACTTGTTGGTCAAACTTCACGACCAAGGTTTTCTGCATCGAGCCGACCGACGCAACGTCGAGTTGAGCTATCACCTTCTCGTCAGAGAAGAAAGTCATCCCCAGCAAAGTCACCATCTTGTTTGCAAAGAAAAGTTATACGAAACTTTGAATTACAAACTATTGAAAAGAAAGAAAAGTACAAAAGATCTTAAACATGAATCTAAGTACAGTTGATTATGGGAAAGTATAGTTGTAGAGATCTGATCTGCGGATGATCACTTTACTCCTTGGACCACACGATGATGAAGAAATACAGGGAATGCTATGAACAACTTGGAGAGATGAACAATAAGAAAGCTTTGGCAATAACGGCACGAGAAGCCTCTATTTCTCTCATTCTATTCTTGAATTTTAAAGACTTGGCAATACCGTTTTCCCTAAAAATGAAAGTTATACACTTTCCAGAGAAAATCTAGTTAAAGTAAAAGAACTACACATTTATGAAAACCAGGTTGTTATTAACAATTTGCAAATTACTAGGTTGGGGCTGAGGTCACGAACCAATAGGCACGAACTAAATAACACTAGAAACGGATAACTACAAATCACTTACTCGCACTAGCATCCTGCACAGTCATCGCGTAAGCTTGCCCTCGTCCTTGAGGTAGTGCCCTCTGCTGCTGAGCTTGCTGGTAGGGTGCTGCTCGAGGCGCTGGTGGAGTTTGCTGGTTCGCCCTTGGTGCTCCTTCTCTACGCTCAGGGCAGTCTCTCACTGTATGCTGTCTGGATCAACAGCCTAAGCATAGTCCGAGTTTACGTCTACACTCCTTCTCGACATGGCCTATCTTGCCGCAGTAGTAACAAGTGGGAAGGTAGGAGGCTTTTGGTGCTGCTCTTGGTGGTGGGTTTATTTGTTGCCGCTTTGCAGACTCCTCTTGTGCTTCTCTGGTTAGTGCGGATGTGGGAGGCCGCTTTAGGCGAGACTCTCTTCTGGTGATGCGTTCCATGCGTCGGTCTGCAGCAAGGACATCTGAGTAAGAGGCAGGTGCGACAGATCCGATCAGTCTCTGTAGCTCGAAGTTCAGTCCGTCGAAGATTTTCTCGGCCTTCTCTTCCTCTGTCGGGATCAGGGTTGGGGCGAAGCGGCTCAGACGAATGAATTCCGTGTTGTATTCCTCCACTGTCATAGCCTCCTGAGTGAGGCGATTGAACTTGTCCCGCAGTTCTGATCGAGCGATAGCCGGAATGTACATCTCCTGGAAGAGTCTGGAGAACTCCTTCCAAGTGACTCGGTCTGGTCCGAGTCGTCTCTCTTCGGATAGCCACCAGTGATGAGCATTGCCTGTCAATTGCATTCTGACGGCAATCATCCAACGTTCCCGTGGTAGCTCTGCTGCTTCCAGTTGATATTGTATGTTGGTGAGCCACTCATGAACTTCTGTGGGCTCCTCCTTGCCAGAAAAAGTGCGGGGCTTCAGTTGGTGGAAGTCAGTGATGGAGCCCGTCGAAGGCCGTCGTGCTGGGAGGTTGGCCTGCTCCAGTGCAGTCACTATGCTGTTCCTCAAGTAATCAGCCTCACGATGCTGAGCCTCATGTTGGACTTGTTACTGGGCTTGTATCATCGCGTAGATCAGTTGGAATATCTGTTGCCCGTCAATCGGCTGTCCTTGTGGGAATACGGGCGCTGGTGGAACAAACTGCGACGGAGGTGGGATGTCATCACGCCAAAATCTGGAGGTAGGTTGACCTGCCTGCTGGCTCTGTTGAGTTGATGGAACTCCTCCGACTGGTGTCACTTCGTCGACGTAGGTGACACCTGTAGCTTGTGGTGTTCCTGCGGGTGTCTCGTCGCACTCTTGTGGGTCCATTTCCCTGCATCAAAAATAAACAATAAGAGGCACACAGGATCAAGACATGATGCAAGTAAATTATTTGAAGTCGATATAGAGATCAAGACTGATTCAAGCAAGTGGATGAGATCCTAAAATTTATCCTATTCTTATTGCAGGCATGTTCGGTCCCTAAGTTGAAACCGAACAATTTAGTCGTTGACCTGCATGGGCCACCACAAAAACCATGTCACGCCCCAGTCCCAAAACGCCGAGGGACTGGATGCGCGACAATGGCCAGCAGCACGCACCGATGGACAACCCAATTTATGGATCCATCAGGGCATGCTTAAGCTGTAGTCTAACTGTAATATGTTATAAGTTCCAGGCTTTTCTAATCTCATCCATAGAATAAACACAGATTAAAGTGCCAGAAATAATACAAATGGAAATAAATAAGCAATATCAAATAAGTGTCTTGGGAAACAATCCGAGAATCAGTCTGTTACATTTAAGGAATTAGACATGAAATAAAATACTGGAAATGGAAATACTGAGTGTATGAAGCCGGTGCTCAGGAGAAGTCTTCGGCCACTATCTCGTCCTCGGTTCCGGGTTCTGCTCCAAGGAGTGCTCATGTACCGTACACCTCGGGGTAGATCTCTGCGGCTATACCTGGGGACATAGTCCATTCCAGGTCCTCAGGGGACATAACAAGGTACAGATAATACAAGCCAAAATAATGCAGTGCAGCAATAATAAAACAGCAGGATAAATAAATAAACCAGCTAAGTGATATGCAAGTGAGAGTTTTAGTCATACTCAGGCTGAGACTACTACGAGATCAGTGTCGAAGAAACCATAGCAGTATTTTCTCGAAGGGCCAGTAAGGTACCAAAGCTCTGTATCAGAGTCTGAGACACCTCCAGATAATAGTATTTATATTATATTCAGCCTTGATATGATAATACTCTCCCCACCCCATGTAATCTCACGTCACAGTTCCAGAGAATCTCAGGTACAAGTCACGCAAGATTGAACTGATGCAATGAGTCAGAAATATTTCTAAGCATGTAAACTATAAATGTCATGAATATGTATCCTATACGGAATCACCATGTATATCTCAGGGAATTCCGTCACATGAATAGTGTCAGGTGTCCTGGGTTGAGCAGTTAAACAAGTTTTCATATGAATCTACCAGAACTCAATTAAAATACTATAATAGGAATTACTGAGAATTGGCAAGCTTTACTTGCCCACTGATGCTAAATTAAGCCAAGGAAATAATTAGCAAGCTGCAGGGTTTGGCAAGGTACACTTGCCTGCGGTTCCGGTTCCAATTGCGGCTCTGACTTCAGCTGGATTAGCAGGCGGTACTCCGGTTGCTGAAACAAATATCACCATCAGATCCAGAAAATATCAATCAGCTAGAAACGCCTGTCCTTGAGTCCAATTTGGAGACAAGAACAGAAACGGCAGTTTCGTGTCAAAACGGGGTCCACATGTGGGCCCGCTTTGCACCGAAAAATGTGTCAGGGTCAAAGGTCTCCAAATTCGCCAAACTTAGTGTCAACAGGTCAGGAACGATGATACGAACCCAACAGAACTTCCAGAATTGGGTTCCGATGAGCCGATCACAAAATCGTCCGTCGAGTGGGGCTTGTGGGGCCCACGACACGCGATTTCGTCAACGTTCTCAGAATCGAACCAAACTTGGGTCACAGGACCAGCGTATCGCTACAAGTCCGATGGCGCAAGTTTTGTTTCAATCCGACATGTGTACACAAAGTTAGGGCACGATTCAGAAAAGTCGGATACGGAACGTTGTCCGCGGATACGCACTGATTCCGGTGTGCACGCACATCCGAATCAGCTTCTGCAAAATCCCACACGTCCGTATCAATGATGTGCACGTATCTGTGAAGACCGCGTGCGACCAAGTCGTCCCGTTTGGCGGGGCGTACCCAGTTCCGGGGTGAATCGGGTCGTCGTTTTTCCTGTTTTTGGATCGCGGTGTGCGATCACCATAGGACGCGATGCCCCGAGCGGTTTACCCGGGCACCGAGAGGGTCACGCAGGCTTCATGATACAAAAGACGGAATCAAAATCAGAGCTACGAGCAAGAAGTTACAAGTACCTGAACTGGGCTCCTCAGAAACCGGGTTCACCGTGTCCGACACGTGTCCGCGTCCAAAGCTAGGGTTAGGGTTTGGGTCTGGTGGAGCCGCGGCGGCCGGAGGCTAGCCGGAGGAGGCTGAGCGGCTGCGGGTGGCGTCGCCGGGGGCTCGGCGTGCGGGCGGTGCCGGCAGCGGGTTGCCGGAGGCGGAGGCGAGCGGCCTGGAGTCGGGGCCGGTTGCTGGGAGAAGAGGGAGGAGGAGGAAGGGGGCTCGGGCTCTGGGAAGGAGGAGGAGAGGTGGCGCTGGCGGCTGAGGGTGTGGCCGGAGGCGAGGTCGGCAGCTTGGGGGGTGGCCGGAGGCGAGGAGGTCCGTGGTGGTGGCGGAGAGGAAGGGGAGAGGGTTTAAATAGGGGAGCCGCGGGGTCGCGGGGCTCCGGACGAGGCGGGGACGCGTGGCGGAGGCGAGGGGATCGTGGGGTCGTGGCGCGGGCGGGGATGCGGTTGGCCGGCCGGAGCGGGCGGAGCGGGGCCGGAAAACGCGGGGGCTAGGGCTTCGTGGGGGAGATGGGGAAACGGGTTCGCGGGTTAGCGGGCGGGTTCGGGTCTGACCGACCCGACCCGACCCGCTAGCCACGGGTGAGCTGGGCCGCGGTGAGGTTGGGCTGGGCTGGGCCATGGGCTAGGGTTTGGGTTTAAAAAAATAAATAAATAACTCATTAAATAATTAAATAAATAAATAATTAATTAATTAACTAATAATAGTTTTTAGGTGTTTAAAAATAGGTCTGGGGCCCAATAAATTCCAGAAAAATTGCCCTAAGTCCAGTTTTTCATTTTACACACAAAAATATTCTTTCTATAATATTTTAATATTATTTATTATCAATTAAAAATTATTTAATAATTAAAACCCTGAATTTAATTAGAGAAAAATCCCAGAAAATTACAAAAAATTGTGAAAAATCCAAATTTAAAAATTTTGAAAAATCAGGGGGTTTACATTGGCACAACGGCACACTTTTGAAGAAATTGGCTCAACGGTGCACTTTTGAAAAAAATTGCACAACGGCACACTTTTGAAGAAATTGGCTCAGCGGCGCACTTTTGAAGAAATTGGCATAGCGGCGCACTTTTGAAGAAGTTGGCACAATGACTGGGTCGCTAAACGATAACCTGGGTCTGCGTGCCACAGCCCAACTGTAATGATGACTTCTGACTCTTCGATATTTGCATCTATCAGCTGTCAGTCTGCTATATTAAATGCTGAAAAAGGTAAGATTGTTTGTGCGCCAACTTTCGTAACACTAAGAAAGTGCGCCACAGTAAGGAAGTGAGCCATCTTCTGAAGTTTAAAGAAGGTCGCTAAAGTATTTAGTACTAAGAAAGTGCACGTCTTTCTTCTGAAACAAGTAGAGAGTGCGTCGTTCTTCCACTGTTGGATTTATTTATCGAAAACTACGCCATCTTAATGAGGTGCACTTTTTATGCTTCTAAAAATATGTTTAGATCGGTAATTCTAACCAAAATATCGTATAAAACAGACGTAGAATGGTAAAAACGAGTGTATAGATAGGTGGTTATAACCGAAATTATGGTATAGAATGAGCTTAGATTGGTGAAAACCAGTAAAATAAGTGATTATAACTGCAATATGGAATAAAATCAAGGTAGAATGAGGAAAATGAGTTTAGAAGGGGTATTCTAACTAAAATTTGGTATAAAACAAGTGTCGAAGGTGAAAATGATCATTGAGATGTGATGCTAATCAAAATTATGGTGTAGAATGGACGTAGAATGGTGAAAAAGAGTATAGACATGTGATTCTAATCGAAATATAATATATATGTTGCCTAGATTGGTGAAACAAGGATAGAAATATGATTTTAACCAAAATAAGATATCAAATGCTCGTAAAAGGGTAAAAAATAAGTTATAAATGAGTGATTCTAACCAAAACATACTATAACATAATTATAGTGATGTAAATGAGTTTAGATCGTTGTGGTATAAAATATGGGCAGAATCGTGAAAACGAGAATATATGAGTGATTTTAACCAAAATATGGCATAAAACTGGCGTATATTTGCGAAAACGGGTACTGAAATATGATTATAATCAAAAAAATGTATCAAATGCTCCCAAAATAGTAAAAATGAGTATAAATGAGTGGTCCTAACTGAAGTAGGATATAGAATAAGCATTGAATTAAAACGAGTATAGATAGGTAATTTTAACCAAAATAAGGTATAAAAGTGGCATAGATTTGTGGATACGAGTACTGGAATATGATTATGGTCGACGGTTTAGTGTGAGAACGAGCATAGAATAGTGAAAACATATTTGGATCGGTGATTCTAACAAAAAATATGGTATAAAACAAACGTAGAATGATGAAAACGAGTACAGATGGGAGATTCTAACTGAAATATGATATAGAATAAGTGTAGAATGGTTCAAATGCATATCGATGGGTGATCCTAACCGATATATGGCTTAGAATAGGCATATATTGATGAAAATGAATATAGATGGACGATTCTAATAGAAATTATGGTATATAATGAGCTTAGATTGGTGAAAACAAGTACAAATAGGTGACTATAACCAAAATATGGAATCGAATGAACGTGGAATCATGAAAATGTCACAACCTGCACCCGGTGTAAGGGTACAAGTCGAAAACAACGTCCAGCCTACGCCGTAGAATCGACGGTAGAACACTATCTAAATAATCTATCTAACAATATAATGAACCACCAAAATGATAATATACTCAATCACAGATCTAAGATGGAAAGCACGAATCAGATAAAGAATAGAATAGTCACAATACAACTCATGAGTCTAAAATAATACATCAATGAGTCAGAAGAAATACAGAATAAGCTGGAGATAAATCCAGTATAAAAGAATACTACGAAGCTACAACTCATGGGTCAACTGTCTCAGTTGGGATAAGTCCCTCCTGAGCCAGGGTCTCAGAATCTAAACCCACAACATCCTGGAGTCCATAATAGGTAGGGTACCACTTCTCAGTGTCATCTGGAAAAATATATTCAGTCAGGAAAGGAGCAGAGTACATCTCTAACAGCAGTTCTAATCAATGATAAAAACTATGTAACAGTAAATAGCTGTGGATAAACAAGATGCATAATAGATACAAGAGATATGTATACAATAAGAAAATATTAAAATAATATAATAATGAACAATATGCCAATGAACAAAAAATACTAATGACTAAGTGTGTGAGTACTAGCTTAACATGTGATCGGCTTGGGAACTTGATACACGAGATGTAATATTTATGGCCTGGCTAATCATACGTGCGGTGTATGATTAACACTATTCAAGATAACAAGATGGGTATGATCATATATCTACACTACATACTTTCCACCCCCGACTGGTATAATAGATCCAACCATGGTACGCTATGGCACAAGATTCCCCAAGAATATAGCTAGTCTTCCCGAGAATCAGTGTCTGTACATGTACAAGATAATCAATGAAATAAGGCTTACACAAGATACACCATATACCAAGGAATAACATCTCATGACGAGATCCGGATATACCAATCCGTGTAACCATTGTGTCAAGAGAACATGGATATCTACACTAGATACAATAAACATAGAGGATATCATAAATAAAAAAGTATCAGAGAATGTACTCGCCTGAAATCCAATGAATAGTCTCACAGATGTCTGACACGATGCCTCAAAGACCTAGATATGGAATACAACATCAATACAAGGTTCCGAAAAGAGAATAAGTTAAACTAGTCAACTTCTAGGCCAAAAAGTCAATTCTAAGTCAAAAGTCAACTATGGTCAACTCTAAGTCAACTATGGTCAACTATAGTCAAACCAAGGTCAACTATCTATTTCTAGGTTGCACAAGTCTAACACAAAAATCTTGGGTCAAGATACTAAAATCTAAGTCAAGAAACCCATATCTTAAAATATTAGGATACCGTATCTCCGGATACGTGAATCCAAGGTAACACTTTAAAATATAAATCAAACAATATTTATAGTAATATAGAATCACAATTTACACATCAATAGGTACCGTGGTTTTGAACCAACTTGGTATCTAAAAAATAATCACAATCTTGATATCCAAACCCCGTATCTTGAGTATCCCCATTTACCTTGGTCTCCTCAAGGTAATACTCAATACCTTGGTATAATAATTACCTTTATATAATATATATATATATATATACACTAATATTATACTTATAAAGAATATAGCAATAATAACATATTATCTCAATATCAATACATATATATATATTTATATATAAATATAAGTATATAAACATATATATAGAAAACTGCCTATCCGTCGCTGAAACTGTGTTAAAAACACTGATACTCTGATACCAGGCTTTTAGTGACAGTTCTAGCTGTCACTGAAGCCGCTATCACTGCTGCTGTGGGAATCTGCACTGCTGCCGCTGCTTTGGTGACAGTTTTCAACCGTCACTGCTTCCACTGTCGCCGCTGCTGCTTCTTTCCGCCTGCTGCTGTTGCTATTAATGACAGTGGCGGCTGTCATTAAATGCTGCCACTGCTACAGCGGCTGCTGCTAGTAAATTCCTGCTGCTTAATGACAGCGGGTTGTCATTAATCCTCCGTCACTAAAAACCTGTAAAAACTTTTATATATATATATATATATATATATATATATATATATATATATATAACAACTCATAATAAATATATATATATATATATATATATATATATATATATATATAACAACTCATAATAAATATATATATATATATATATATATCTATATATATAAATACCAAATAACTATAAATACCCCTCTATAATAATATACATATTAGGACATGCACATATACATAAATATATTATAATTACCTCTATACATATATTTAAATAATCCTATAACAATTTTATATAAAATAATTACCCAATAACACACATATATAATTATAAAACATGTACATATATATCCATACAATATATTATAATATATATATAAATGCATGTAGAAGAAAGCTACATATATATATTCTATTAGTACATATATAATACATAGATCTATGATACAATAAACACTATAATAAATATACCTAATACATATATAATATCTATATATAGATGCACAATTATAACACAAGAATTAAAAGCACAATAATTAGATCTACACATAAATACACAACATATGGAGAGTATCACACCGTATCCCACTAGATCTAGGATACGCATGTGACACGAGTCCACCACACATCCAATTGTACCCCGAAGGACACACACAAGTCACATATAATATTTATGAACAAAACAAAGTGTCAAATATAGATCTATGCGTCCGTGTCAAAATACAACATGTACAAAGTCCCGTGTAGAAGGGAAAACCCCCAAAATAACATGTATAACCAAATTGTTGGGATACGACCTACACGTACCCAATTGTGGACACGACACTAGTCCCAAACACATAAACACATGCCAAATTGATCTATAGGATCAATTGACACACACAACAAATGTCATTCTAGGAATTCCCCCAAAATTGACACAAAAAGTACCATAACTTTCTCAATAGGCCTCCTATGAACACAAAACCAAATCCTATGGGTAGTACATGCATATGGGTTGATTTTCCATGATTAATTCTCAAATTTAGAAGCTATTTTAAGGAGGAAAACTGAATTGTACCTATTGGGAGATAGATTTCCAATGAAACCTCCAATTGAGATGGAATTGCCTCCAAATTGTAGATCCTTGCTCCTCTTTGTAGATCCTTACTTCCTCCTCTCAAGTCTCTAATAGTGATTTGGGAAAGAATTTCGTAGAGAAATAAAATGGGGATAAAAGAAAATTAGTAGTGGAAAATTCTAGATCTAGATTTGGAATAAAAAAGAGGAGAGAGAATTTTCCCCTCTACTTATATAGGCCGGCCCCTATTCCTCTCCCTCAAGTAATCATGTAATGTCCAATATACCCCTTGGGGCCTCTCATGAAGAAATAATTAAGGAAGGAAGCTTCTAGTCTAATGATTTAATTAATTTAATCCATCTCCTTAACAATGGGCTTTCTAAATGGGCTAAGTCTAACTAATTAATTCATGTTGGTCCATGGGTCCAAACTAAACTAGTTAGATCTACTAATACAAGTCCAAATTAAATAAATAACATCTAACAATAATTAATAATACAACAAATAATTATTTATCAAGCACAATAATTAACTAAATAAGAAATTACTAAAATACCCTTTCTTTGAAAATGTGGTAGTGACAGAAAACGAGTAGGATGGGCGATTCTAACTAAAATATGGTATTAAAATAGACGTAGAATAGTGAAAACAAGTGTAGATGGGTGATTCTAACTGAAATATGATATAGAATAAGCATCGAAGGGTCAAAACGGGTATCGATGGGTGATTCTAACCGAAATATGGTACATAAGTGGCATAGATTGGTAAAACGAGTATAGCAATGTGATTCTAATCAAAATAAGGTACCAAATGCTCCTAAAATAGTGAAAACGAGTATAAATGTGTGATTTGAACCAAAATATTGTATAATATAGTCGTAGATTGATGGAAAAGAGTTTGTATCATTAATTCTAATCGAAATATGGTACATAACATGGGTTGAATCATGAAAGCGAGTATAAATGATTGATTCTAATCAAAAAATGGTGTAGAATATGGTAGATTAGAGAAAATAAGTATAGATAGGTGATACTAACCAAAATATGGTATAAAAGCGGCATGGATTTGTTGAAATGAGTACTAAAATGTGATTATGATCGACGGATTATTGCGAGAATGAGCATAGAATGATGAAAACGTGTAAACCAGACGTAGAATAGTGAGAACGAGTATGGATTAGTTGATTCTAACTGAATATGATATAGAATGCATGTAAATGGTCAAAATGAGTATTGATGGTGATCTTAACCGAGATACGGGTTAAAATAGGTATATATTGATGAAAACGAGTATAGATGGATAATTCTAATAGAAATTATGGTATATAATGGGTTATATTGGTGAAAACAAGTATAAATAAGTGATTGTAAATGAAATATGGAATAGAACGAACGTAGAATGATGAAAACGAGTATGAATGGATAATTCACTCGAAATATGGTATAAAGTGCCATATAATTATGGAGGCGAGTACTAAAACATGATTATGGTCGAAATAAGGTACCAAATGCTCGTAGGATGGTAAAAACTAGTATAAATAATTAGTTCTAACCGAAAGATGGTATCGGTGATTCTATCCAAAATATGGTATAAAACAGACGTAGAATGGTGAAAACAAGTGTATAGATAGGTGATTCTAACCAAATTTTTGTGATAGAATGAGCTTAGATTGGTAAAAAAATAGTAAAATAAGTTATTCTAACTGCAATATAGAATAATATCAACGTAGAATGAGGAAAATGAGCATGGATGGGGGATTCTAACCAAAATTTGGTATAAAACAAGTGTCAAAGGTGAAAATGATCATTGAGATGTGATGCTAACCAAAATAATGGTGTAGAATGGGCATATAATGGTGAAAACAAGTATAGACGTGTGATTCTAACCGAAATATAGTATATACGTTGCCTTGATTCGTGAAACGAGGATAGAAATATGATTTTAACCAAAATAAGATATCAAATGCTCGTAAAAGGGAGAAAAATGAGTTATAAATTAGTGATTCGAACCAAAACATAGTATAACATGATTGTAGTGATGTAAACGAGTTTAGATCGTTGTGGTATAAAATAGGGGCAAAATCCTAAAAACGTGAATAGATGAGTGATTTAAACCGAAATATGGCAGAAAACTGGCGTAGATTTACGAAAACGGGTATTGAAACATAATTATAATCAAAATAAGGTATTAAATGCTCGCAGAATAGTAAAAACAAGTATAAATGAGTGGTCCTAACCAAAGTAGGGTATAAAACAAGCATATAATTAAAACGAGTATAGATAGGTAATCTTAACCGAAATAAGGTATAAAAGTGGTACATATTTTTGTCAACGAGTACTGAAATGTGATTATGGTTGACGGTTTAGTGAGAGAACGAGCATAGAATAGTGAAAAGGTATTTGGATAGTTGATTCTAACAAAAAATAATATGTTATAAAACATATATAGAATGGTGAAAACGAGTACAGATAGGGGATTCTAACTGAAATTTGATATTGAATGAGCATAGAATTGTTAAAATAGTATCGATGGGTGATCCTAACCAAGATATGGTTTAGAAAAGGCATAGATTGATGAAAATAAATATAGATTGGAGATTCTAAAAGAAACTAGGTTATATAATGAGCTTAGATTGGTCAAAACAAGTACAAATAGGTGACTCTAACCGAAATATAGAATCGAATGAACGTAGAATCATGAAAATAAGTATGGATGGGCGATTCTAACTAAAATATGGTATTAAAATAGACGTAGAATGGTAAAAACAAGTGTAGATGGGTGATTCTAACTGAAATGTGATATAGAATTAGCGTAGAAGGGTCAAAATGGGTATCGATGGGTGATTCTAACCGAAATATGGTATATAAGTAACATAGATTGGTGAAATGAGTATAAAAATATTATTCTAACCGAAATAAGGTAGTAAATGCTCCTAAAATAGTGAGAACGGGTATAAATGTGTGATTCGAACCGAAACATGGTATAATATGGTCGTAGATTGATGGAAAAGAGTTTGTATCGTTGATTTTAATCGAAATATGGTACAGAAAATGGGTAGAATCTTGAAAGCGAGTATAGATGAGTGATTCTAATTGAAATATGGTGTAGAATATTGTAGATTAGTGAAAATGAGTATAGATAGAAGATTCCAACCAAAATATGGTATAAAAGTGGCGTATATTTGTTGAAATGAATACTGAAATGTGAGTATGATCGACGGATTAGCGTGAGAATGAGCATAGAATAATAAAAATATGTTTAGACCAGTGATTCTAACAAAAATACGGTATAAAATAGACCAAGAATAGCGAGAACGATTCAGATTAGTTGATTCTAACAGAATATAATATAGAATACGAGTAGAATGATTAAAACGAGTATCGATGGTGATCCTAACCGAGATACAACTTAGAATAGGTATAGATTGATGAAAATGAGTATAGATGTGTGATTCGAACCGGAACATGGTATAATATGGTCGTAGATTGATGGAAAAGAGTTTGTATCGTTGATTCTAATCGAAATATGGTACTGGACATGGGTAGAATCGTGAAAGTAAGTATAGATGAGTGATTCTAATTGAAATATGGTCTAGAATATGGTAGATTGGTAAAAATGAGTATAGATAGGTGATTTTAACCGAAATATAGTATAAAAGTAGCATAGATTTGTTGAAATGAGTACTGACATATGATTATGATCGACGGATTAGTGCGAGAATGAGCATAGAATGATAAAACGTGTTTAGATCGGTGATTCTAACCAAAATACGGTATAAAGCAGACACAGAATAGCGAGAACGAGTATAAATTAGTTGATTCTAACTAAATATGATATATAATGCGAGTAGAATGGTTAAACCGAGTATCGATGGTGATCTTAACCGAGATACGGGTTAAAATAGGCATAGATTGATGAAAATGAGTATAAATGGGTGATTCTAACTAAAATTATGGTTTAGAATGGGCTTATATTGTGAAAACTAGTACAAGCAAGTGATTATAACTGAAATATGGAACAAAATAAACATAGAATGGGAAAAACGAGTATGATGGGTGATTCAACCGAAATATGGTATAAAATTGATGTAGAATTGTGGAGGCGGGTAATGAAACATGATTATGTTCGAAATAAGGTACCAAATGCTCGTAGGATGGTGAAAATGAGTATAAATGAGTGGTTCTAATCGAAAGATGGTATAGGATGATGCGAACGTGTTTAGATCGGTGATTCTAACCAAAATATGGTATAAAACAGACGTAAAATAGTGAAAACGAGTATTTAGATAGGTGATTCTAACCGAGATTATTGTATAGAAAATAAGTGATTCTAACTGCAATATAGAATAAAATAAATGTAGAATGAGAAAAACAAGTATGGATGGGGGATTCTAACCAAAATTTTGTATAAAACAAGTGTCGAAGGTGAAAACGATTATTGAGATGTGATGCTAACTGAAACTATAGTGTAGAATAGGGGTAGAATGGTGAAAATGAGTACAAACGTGTGATTCTAATCGAAATATAGTATATATGTTGCCTAGATTGGTAAAACGAGGATAGAAATATGATTTCAACCAAAATAAGATATCAAATGCTTGTAAAAGGGTAAAAATGAGTTATAAATGAGTGACTCCAACCGAAACTTAGTATAACATGATCGTAGTGATGTAAACGAGTTTAAGATCATTGTGGTATAGACCGGGGCAGAATCGTGAAAAAGGGAATAGATGAGCGATTCTATTTGAAATATGGCATAAAAGTGGCATAGATTTGCGGAAACGGATACTGAAATATGATTATAATCGAAATAAGATATCAAATGCTCACAAAATAGTAAAAATGAGTTTAAATGAGTGGTCCTTACCGAAGTAGGGTATAGAATAAGCATACAATTAAAACGAGTATAGATAGGTAATTTTAATCGAAATAAGGTGTAAAAGTGGCATAGATTTGTGCAAACGAGTACTGAAATATGATTATGGTTAACAGTTTAGTGTGAGAATAAGCATAGAATAGTGAAAACGTGTTTGGATCGGTAATTCTAACAAAAAATAATATGGTATAAAACAGACGTAGAAGGGTGAAAACGAGTACAGAAGGGATATTCTAACTGAAATATGATATAGAATAAGCGTAGAATAGTTAAAATGAGTATCGATGGATGATCCTAACCAAGATATGGTTTAGAATAGGCATAGATTGATAAAAATAAATATAGATGGGCGATTCTAATAGAAACTATGGTATATAATGAGCTTAGATTGGTGAAAACAAGTACTAATATGTGACTCTAACCGAAATATGGAATCGAATGAACGTAGAATCATGGAAACGAGTATGGATGGATGATTCTAACCGAAATATGGTACTAAAATAGACGTAGAATGGTGGAAACAAGTAAAGATGGATGATTCTAACTGAAACGTGATATAGAATGAGCGTAGAAGGGTCAAAACGGATATCGATGGGTGATTCTAACAGAAATATGATATGTAAGTGACATATATTGGTAAAATGAGTATAAAAATATGACTCTAACCGAAATAAGGTACCAAATGCTCCTAAAATGGTAAAAACGGATATAAATGTGTGATTCGAACCGGAACATGGTATAATATGATCGTAGATTGATGGAAAAGAGTTTGTATCGTTGATTCTAATCAAAATATGGTATGGGACATGGGTAGAATCGTGAAAGCGAGTATAGATGAGTGATTCTAATCGAAATATGGTGTAGAATATGATAAATTGTTGAAAATGAGTATAGATAGGTGATTCTAACCAAAATATGGTATAAAAGTGGCATATATTTGTGGAAAAGAGTATTAAAATATGATTATGATCGACGGATTAGTGTGAGAATGAGTGTAAAATGATAAAAACGTGTTTAGATCGGTGATTCTAACTATAATATGGTATAAAGCGGACGTAGAATAGCGAGAACGAGTATTGATTAGTTGATCTAACTTAATATGATATATAATGTGAGAAGAATGGTTAAATCGAGTATCGATGGTGATCCTAACCGAGATAAGGGTTAGAATAGGCATAGATTGATGAAAACGAGTATATATGGATAATTCTAACAGAATATAGTATAGAATGGGCTTATATTAGTGAAAACAAGTACAAACAAGTGATTATAACCGAAATATGGAACAGAATGAACGTAGAATAAGGAAAACGAGTACGGATGGGTGATTCAACCGAAATATGGTATAAAAGTGGCGTAGAATTATGGAGACGGGTAATGAATCATGATTATGATCAAAATTAGGTACCAAATGCTCGTAGGATGGTGAAAACGAGTATAAATGAGTGGTTCTAACCGAAAGATGGTATAGGATGATGCGAACGGGTTTAGATCGGTTATTCTAACCAAAATATGGTATAAAACAGACATAAAATAGTAAAAATGAGTGTTTAGATGGGTGATTCTAACCGAGATTATGGTATAGAAAATAAGAGATTCTAACTGCATATGGAATAAAATGAACGTAGAATGAGGAAAACGGGTATGGATGGGGGATTTTAACCAAAATTTTGTATAAAACAAGTGTCGAAGGTGAAAACGCTTATTGAAATGTGATGCTAACCGAAACTATGGTGTATAATGAGCGTAGAATGGTGAAAAGAGTAGAGACATGTGATTCTAACCGAAATATACTATATATATTGCCTAGATTGGTGAAACGAGGATAGAAATATCATTTCAACCAAAATAAGATATCAAATGCTCGTAAAAGGGTAAAAACGAATTATAAATGAGTGACTCGAACCAAAATTTAGTATAACATGATCGTAGTGATATATAAACAAGTTTAGATCGTTGTGGTATACAAATGGGCAGAATCGTGAAAACATGAATAGATGAGCGATTTTATCCGAAATATGGCATAAAAGTGGCATAGATTTACGGAAACGGGTACCAAAATGTGATTATAATCAAAATAAGAATTCAAATGCTCACAGAATAGTAAAAATGAGTATAAATGAGTGGTCCTAACTAAAGTAGGGTATAGAATAAGCATAGAATTAAAACGAGTAAAGATAGGTAATTTCAATCGAAATAAGGTATAAAGTGGTGTAGCTTTGTGCAAACGAGTACTGAAATATGATTATGGTCGATGGTTTAGAGTGAAAACAAGCATAGAATAGTAAAAACGTGTTTGGATCGGTGATTCTAATAAAAAATAATATGTATAAAATAGACGAAGAAGGGTGAAAATGAGTACAGAAGGGAGATTCTAACTGAAATATGATATAGAATGAGCGTAGAATGGTTAAAACGAGTATCGATGGGTGTTCCTAATCGAGATATGGTTTTAGAATAGGCATAGATTGATGAAATGAATATAGATGACGATTCTAATAGAAACTTTGGTATAGAATGAGCTTAGATTGGTGAAAACAAGTACTAATAGGTGACTATAACCAAAATATGGAATCGAATGAACGTAGAATCATGAAACGAGTATGGATTGACGATTCTAACTGAAATATGATACTAAAACAGACGTAGAATGGTGAAAATAAGTGTAGATGGGTAATTCTAACTGAAATGTGATATAGAATGAGCGTAGAAGGGTTAAAACGGATATCGATGGGTGATTCTAACAGAAATATGGTATGTAAGTGGCATAGATTGGTGAAACGGTATAGAAATATAATTCTAACCAAAATAAGGTACCAAATGCTCCTAAAATGGTGAAAACGGGTATAAATGTGTGATTCAAACCGGAACATAGTATAATATGGTCGTAGATTGATCGAAAAGAGTTTGTATCATTGATTCTAATCGAAATATGGTATTGGACATTGGTAGAATCATGAAAGCGAGTATAGATGAGTGATTCTAGTCAAACTATGGTGTAGAATACGGTATATTGGTGAAAATAAGTTTAGATAGGTGATTCTAACCGAAATATGGTGTAAAAGTAGCGTAGATTTATTGAAATGAGTACTAACATGTGATTATGATAGACGTATTAGTGCGAAAATGAGCATAGAATAAAGAAAACGTGTTTAGATCGGTGATTCTAACCAAAATATGGTATAAACAAATGCAAAATAGCGAGAACGAGTATCGATTAATTGATTCTAACTGAATATGATATATAATGCGAGTAGAATGGTTTAAAACGAGTATCGATGGTGATCCTAACCGAGATACGGATTAGAATAGGCATAGATTGATGAAAACGAGTATAGATGGGAGATTCTAACAAAAATTATGGTATAAAATGGGCTTATATTGGTTAAAACAAGTGATTATAACCGAAATATGGAACAAAATGAACGTAGAATGAGAAAACCGAGTATGCATGGGTGATTCAACGAAAATATGGTATAAAACTAGCATAGAATTTGGAGGCGAGCAATGAAACATGATTATGATCAAAATTTGGAACCAAATGCTCGTAGGATAGTGAAAACGAGTATAAATGAGTGGTTCTAACCGAAGATGGTATAGGATGATGCGAATATATTTAGATCGGTGATTCTAACCAAAATATGGTATAAAACAGACATAAAATAGTAAAAATAAGTGTTTAGATGGGTGATTCTAACCGAGATTATGGTATAGAAAATAAGTTATTCTAACAGTAATATAGAATAAAATGATGTAGAATGAGAAAAACGAGTATGGATGGGGGATTCTAACCATAATTTTGTATAAAACAAGTGTCGAAGGTGAAAACGATTATTGAGAGGTGATGCTAACCGAAACTATGGGTGTAGAATGGGCGTAGAATGGTAAAAATGAGCAGAGACGTATGATTCTAACCGAACTATAGTATATATATTGCCTAGATTGGTGAAACGATGATAGAAATATGATTTCAACAAAATAAGATATCAAATGCTCGTAAAAGGGTAAAAACGAATTATAAATGAGTGACTCGAACCGAAACTTAGTATAACATGATCGTACTTATGTAAACGAGTTTAGATTCAATTGTGGTATAAACATGGGCAGAATCGTGAAAACAGGAATAGATGAGCAATTATATCTGAAATATGGCATAAAAGTGGCGTAGATTTACGGAAACGGGTACCAAAATGTGATTATAATCAAAATAAGAAATCAAATGCTCACAAAATAGTAAAAATGAGTGGTCCTAACTAAAGTAGGGTATAGAATAAGCATAGAATTAAAACGAGTAAAGATAGGTAATTTCAATCGAAATAAGGTATAAAGTGGTGTAGATTTGTGCAAACGAGTACTAAAATATGATTATGGTCGATGGTTTAGTGTGAAAACAAGCATAGAATAGTGAAAACGTATTTGGATCGGTGATTCTAACAAAAATAATATGGTATAAAATAGACGTAGAAGGGTGAAAATGAGTACAGAAGTGGAGATTCTAACTGAAATATGATATAGAATGAGCGTAGAATGGTTAAAACGAGTATCGATGGATGATCCTAATCGAGATATGGTTTAGAATAGGCATAGATTGATGAAAATGAATATAGATGGATGATTCTAATAGAAACTTTGGTATAGAATGAGCTTAGATTGGTGAAAACAAGTACTAATAGGTGACTATAACCAAAATATGGAATCGAATGAACGTAGAATCATGAAAACGAGTATGGATTGACGATTCTAACTGAAATATGATACTAAATAGACGTAGAATGGTGAAAATAAGTGTAGATGGGTAATTATAACTGAAATATGATATAGAATAAGCGTAGAAGGGTTAAAACGGATATCGATGGGTGATTCTAACAGAAATATGGTATGTAAGTGGCATAGATTGGTGAAACGGTATAGAAATATGATTCTAACCAAAATAAGGTACCAAATGCTCCTAAAATGGTGAAAACGGGTACAAATGTGTGATTCAAACCGGAATATAGTATAATATGGTCGTAGATTGATCGAAAAGAGTTTGTATCATTGATTCTAATCGAAATATGGTATTGGACATTGGTAGAATCATGAAAGCGAGTATAGATGAGTGATTCTAGTCAAAATATGGTGTAGAATACGATATATTGGTGAAAATGAGTTTAGATAGGTGATTCTAACCGAAATATGGTGTAAAAGTAGCGTAGATTTATTAAAATGAGTACTAACATGTGATTATGATAGACGTATTAGTGCAAAAATGAGCATAGAATAAAGAAAACGTGTTTAGATCGGTGATTCTAACCAAAATACGGTATAAACAAATGCAAAATAGCGAGAACGAGTATCGATTAATTGATTCTAACTGAATATGATATATAATGCGAGTAGAATGGTTAAAACGAGTATCGATGGTGATCCTAACCGAGATACGGATTAGAATAGGCATAGATGATAAAAACGAGTATAGATGGGAGATTCTAACAAAAATTATGGTATAAAATGGCTTATATTGGTTAAAACAAGTGATTATAACCGAAATATGGAACAAAATGAACGTAGAATGAGAAAAACGAGTATGCATGGTGATTCAACGAAAATATGGTATAAAACTAGCGTAGAATTTTGGAGGCGAGCAATGAAACATGATTATGATCAAAATTTGGTACCAAATGCTCGTAGAATGGTGAAAACGAGTATAAATGAGTGGTTCTAACCGAAAGATGGTATAGGATGATGCGAATATGTTTAGATCGGTGATTCTAACGAAAATATGGTATAAAACAGACATAAAATAGTAAAAATGAGTGTTTAGATGGGTGATTCTAACCGAGATTATGGTATAGAAAATAAGTTATTCTAACAGTAATATGGAATAAAATGAATGTAGAATGAGAAAAACGAGCATGGATAGGGGATTCTAACCATAATTTGTATAAAATAAGTGTCGAAGGTGAAAATGATTATTAGGATGTGATGCTAACCGAAACTATGGTGTGGAATGGGCGTAGAATGGTGAAAATGAGCAGAGATGT